>PITA01004942.1:0-116768 GCA_004023965.1 Spilogale gracilis | reverse complement strand
AGACATTTTATAAGTTATTAGTTATTTAATAATCAACAGATTACTAGTTGAAGGGAACATGTATTTCTTTAAGCTTTCTTTTTAGTAAAAGTGGTCCATTTAGGACAAAATATAGAATAGAGACCAGCTTATCTGTACATATCAATTAATAAAATACTGCAATGAGGAAATTATTTATCTAATCAAGAATACAGAATTATCTGAAACAGAAAACAATTTAGTATAAATTTTGTATTTCTGTATGTTATCTTGAATCAGAGAGAGCTCAAATGTAAAAGAAATAAGAACATATGATATTTAAAATTTTTTGCAAAACTATTAAATATATAAGTTTTATACAATGGAATACTATGCCTCCATCAGAAAGGATGAATATCCAACTTTTGTAGCAACATGGACTGGACTGGAAGAGATTATGCTGAGTGAAATAAGCCAAGAAGAGAAAGTCAAGTATCACATGGTTTCACTTACTTGTGGTGTATGAGGTGTAACCTGGAGGACAGTGGGAGAAGGAAAGTAAATGGGAAGTAGGGTAATCCAGGGAGAGAAATGAAACAACAGAGACTTTGGACACAGAAACAAACTGAGGGACTTGGAGGGAGGGGGGTGGAGGGATGGGAGAGCCTGGTGGTGGGTACTGGGGACACCTAATGCGTGGAGCACTGGGTGTGGGGAATGGGGAATGAATCTTGGAACACTGGAAAAAAAATTTAAGTAACAATAATATATATATATATATATATATACACATATATATGTATATATATATTTAAGTTCAATTTTGTTATACTCTACTGAGTACATAAATGATAATCAGGAATACTTGGAAACAAACGGAAAGTATATCCCAGATATTGTGAAAAGTACATTTGACTAGATAATTCCCAATTTTTATTTTTTGGAATAAATGAAATATGAGTGTATTTACAACACAATATTTCAGTGTTTATGAGACAATTATTTTTAGCTCCCCCCAAAAAGCCTTAACAAATCACTTTTCAGAAACATAGCATTGCACTTTTTCATTTCTTCTATCTACATCATAGCACCTCATAATAATGCCCTTACAACATTAAAAATCATAATTGGTAAAAAAAAAAAAACACAATTGGTTTTTCTTAAGATACCCACCCACAAGTACTTGAAAGTGGTACACTAAGCTTTTTTTTTTCCTTAAGATCTGAAATGTTTTGACTGACTTCTGGGAAACACCCTTTATTCCTGGAAGACATTAGTTCCTTGCATACTGTATCTCTGCCCGACATTATTCCCCTTTAATATCTGGTGACTTTTATATATATTTAGATGATATGATTGACTTAAGACTGGTCTATGAGTTCCTTCAAGCCTCTTTTCCAGTGACCCCTCATGGTCATCCCCCTGTCCTATCTTTATTAATCACTACAAATTCTCCAGAATCACCGTTTCAAGTGTCTTACTCTCCAACCACCACTTTCTACATGTCCAGCTACTGCCTCTAGTTGGTACCCAAAGTCAGAAGACCCTTCTGCCACCCTGGCACTTACAGTCTATTCAGACTACTACTTGTCCATTAAGTTCCATGGTCTATCTTTATTATCTCATGTTAGCATACATCCTAACTCCTGTTCCAGCTCTGAAAGATTCGTACTGATTTTACTTAATGGGCACCTGGGTGGCTCAGTGGTTAACCTTCAGCTCAGGTCATGATCTCAGGGTTCTGGGATTGAGACCTGCATTGGGCTCCCTGCTCAGCAGGGAGCCTGCTTCCTCCTCTCTCTCTGCCTGCCTCTCTGCCTACTTGTGATCTCTTTCTCTGTCAAATAAATAAATAAAATCTTTAAAAAAATAAAAATAAATAAAAGATTCGTACTGAAACCCCACCTGTAGTTAAATCCAATGACCTAGTTCCTCTGCCCAGTGGAAGAAAAATACAGACTTGCCAAACACTTGAGTTTCAATGACTACAAATCCCAGGTAGCTTTAATAACACCAGCAGCCATACTTTTATTTTGCTGCTCCATTCACACTTCTAGACTCCTTGATAATGAAAGCCTCCTGTCCCCTCAACCTGTAACATCTGCCCCATGCTCAATCTCAGCTCCTGACTGACTTTCCTGATAAAGCAGAATCATTTAGAAAGACAACCTCCTCAAATCCCCATGCCTACAAGCCAGTGTTTGCCAGCGTCAGTCCATGTGTGCTCTGCCTTCTCTCCTCTTCCCTCTAGAGAGAATAACTGCCCATGCTCACCTAAACCCAAGCCTTCCAGTTGTGTGCTAAACCCCATCTCCTTTCTCAGAGACCTCTCTCTAAATCCCTCTCTCCTGCATTATTAATTATTCCTTTCTCTCTTTCTTCTTCACTCCTTCCTCAACCATTTCATTAACATTCAAAATTATCTTATTCCCCCACCTTTCCCAATTTAACAGGGTAGTTTGCTCAGAAATCTCATTAACAAGGTTCTCTCCCAGTCAGATAGCCACATATTTTGGAAGAGTATCTCCATTGCATTGCTGTGCACATTTAAGTCAGTTGGTTAAAGCTAATAGAGAACGTGGGTTATTGATAAATGACTATCTCTGTCTCCAAAGGAGAGTTAACAAGGACATATATTTTAGAACGCTGTGGCCTGGCTCTAGCTTTATGTCAATACATCATGAATCGAATTACTTAAACAGTTGAATGCTACAAAAGCAAGAAGGAGCAACTGGGCGGTCTGCCAAAATGCTTCCATCTGTGGCCAAGGAGTAATGCTAATAGAGACATTTTCTTTCCTCAAGTTAATAAGGACAACTTCTTTAATTGAAAGAAGATCAATAAGTGATGAGGCTTCCAATAGCAAGGCAAACAAATTCCTTAAGATAATGCTGTGGGGCTAAGGGCCCACAATGGAATGAAAACATGGTAAATGATTTACTTCTAATTATGGATCCCTCGGTTAAACTGTGAAGTTTAAAAGCAATCAGTTGGAAAGGACATTTCTTGGAAAATTATTTCTGTTTGCTTGAGCATCACTTCATTTGCAACTCGCACTAACTGTGATGCTATTAATGTCAATAGAATTAACCTTTTATGGGAAATGTTAGCGGAATGGTGGAATGGCCAGTTTAACCAGAATTTTAGAAATGCCTGTATTTCTATGGGGCGCCTGGGTAGCTCCGTTGGTTAAGCGACTGCCTTCGGCTCAGGTCATGATCCCGGAGATCCAGGATCGAGTCCCACACTGGGCTCCCTCCTCGGCAGGAAGCCTGCTTCTCCCTCTCTCACTCCCCCTGCTTGTGTTCCCTCTCTAGCTGTGTTTCTCTCTGTCAAATAAATAAAATCTTTAAAAAAAAAAAAAAGAAATACCTGTATTTCTAAATTATTTCATGCTTTGCCAATATTTTTCCAAGTTTCTTTAATGACTAAGTCTATCAGAAATGTATGTCCAATCCTGAAGTAAGAGAGAACAGACTCATTTACTGGGTCAGGAGCTATGTGGATTGGTAAGGTGTGTTCTTAACACATTTGGGCTCTTTCTGTAATTTGGCTATTGTTGATAAAGCTGCTATAAACATCAGGGTGTACATATCCCTTTGAAATAATATTTTTGTATTCTTTGAGTAAACACCTAGTAGTGTAATTCTCTTTTTAACTTTTTGAGGAACCTCCATACTCTTTTCCAGAGTGGCTGCACCAGTTTTCTTTCTCACCAACAGTGTTAAGAGTTACCCTTTTTTCACATCCTTGCCAACATCTGTTGTTTGCTATGCTGTTAATTTTTTTTAAGATGTATTCATTTGAGAGAGAGATAACAAGTGTGTGATTTGGGTGAGGAGCAGGAAGTGAGAGAACCTTGAAGCAGATTCCCTGCTGAGCTCAGAGGCCGGTACAGGGCTTGATCTTACGACACTGAGCTCATGACCTGAACCAAAACCAAGACCAGCGCATAACTGTCTGAGCCACTCAGGTGCCCCTCCTGTGTTGTTAATTCTGCCATTCTAACTGGTGTGAGGTGATACCGATTGATGAATGGATAAAGAAGATGTGGCATATATATATATACAATGGAAAATTAGTCATAAAAAGAATGAATTTTTGCCATTTGCAATGATGTGGATGGAGCTATAGTATAGTGTGCTAAGCAAAATAAGTCAGAAAGACAAATACCATATGATCTCACTCCTATGTGGCACTTAAGAAACAGAACAAAGAACAAAGGGAGAAAAAAGAGAGAGGGACAAACCATGAAACAGACTTTCAACTAAAGAGAACACACTGATGGGCATCAGAGAGGAGAGGACTGGGGGCTTAGGGAAACAGGAGATGGGGATGAAGGAATGCACTTTTTGTGATGAGCACTGGGTGATGTATGGAAGTATTGAATCACTACACTCTACACTTGACACTAATATTATATTGCATGTAAACTAACTGAAAAAATTTTTAAGATTTTTATTTATTTATTTGTTTGTTTGTTTGTTTGTCACAGAGAAAGAGAGCACAAGCAGGGGGAGCATCAGGGAAAGGGAGAAGCAGGCTCCTGCTGAACAGGGAGCCCAATGCAGGTCTTGATCCCAGGATCCTGAAGATCATGACCTGAGCCGAAAGTAGAGCTCAACTGACTGAGCCACCCAAGTGCCCCAAAGAAACTAAAATTTAAATGTAATCTTGGGGGGAAAAAACACTACATCACAACGTTACTTTAAATGTTTGCAGATTAAGCTAGATAGAGTTGCTGTCTGAATATTATTGCTAAAACTAAAACAATCTAATAATAACTAATATTTGTAGAATGGCTCATGTTATTCACCATATAAAACTTTACAAATAATCTTTATTTATGTTGTCCACTGTGGTCTCATGGAAGTCCAAACTCCTGCACATGTTTTAACACCATCTGGCCTTCATTTAATTCTCTCCTTATCTTTCCATTCTCTGGCCTGATTCCCCACACTTATGCTCCAAAAAAAGTAAACTCATTTATATTTACAAAATATGCCAAGCTCTCCTTCCTGTCTTGATCTGTACATGTTCGCCATCCGAAAAATGTTGCCTCTTCATTTACCTGGCTGTTGTTCAAGTCATACAGGTGGTACCTCCTACCAGAGGTTTCTGAGGCTCTGTCCGATGCCCCTCCCACATGCCCCATAATATACTGCAAGGTCCATAAGCTCAGGGGTCTCTCACTCATCACTAAAAACCTTCATTCCCAACACACAATTTCCTGACAGATTTCAAAACAAATTATCACAGATGGTATCCACTTGACCACCACAATGTCTTTACGAACCAGCAGGATAAATTTTGTTGGCATCTTGGTTTACAAACAAGAAACCTGAGATTCAGGGAGGTGAGACAACTAGCCCACAAAGAGATAGATTTTAAAATGACAACAGAAGTTTGATTCTAGATCTTCGTATTATAAATGATAACATGTTTTCATGCAGGTGAGCTCCAACTTCTAAAGTCCATGTGCTGTGCAAACACGAGCTTTCAGAGCACAGGTGACAAATGTAAAATATATACACCAATTCCTGAAAACTAGTACTACTGACATCAGAAATTAACTGGCATGGGAGAACAAGTGCTTACCAGCAGTGGCATGGTAAAGAAGTTGGGGCATCCCAACACTGAAAGCATATTCATTCTATAAAAGCTATTCACTCAGTTATTCTCCCAGACTAGATAAAATTAGTGTTGTGTTTATGAATCTGGAAAATTCTAATATGGGGATTCTCTATACCTTTACCAGGCAATTAAAACATTCACTGCATTTGACCTCATCTTTTGAAGGCGGGGGTATGTTGTCTTCCCTCAATCTTCCATATGAAATATGCCACCTTCTCCCATATTCTCCCATTTCATTAATTATCCAATATTTTAAATACAATTGCTTTAAATATCACAGAACTAGGTAAACCAAAAAAAAAAAGGTATACAATGGCTGACAAAACTACTCTGCCCACTTACTGTTTTATGAGGTAAATTAAGGTGATACTCCTTAGCCAGAGCCAGTCAGATAGCTTGTTTCTGCCAGAGAAGCTGGTATAGAAAAGTCAGTTTTCACCCGCTTGGAGCAGTTCTTTCCCTTAACCTTTAGAGCTTCAGCTATGCATACCACTTTTTCCTGAAATCAGTGTAGAAGGTTCCAAGAAGTTCTGGCATCTGATGGAGTTGAAGCAGAATCAGGGATGCAGAAGAAAGTGGCTATTTCTCATTTCCTTCAGCTTCCATGTCAAATAATGTATAGTACAGATAACTCAAGAATCTGGTCCCAAAAAGCTGCAGAGATATTTTATGTACTAGATGCTGAAACCTGAAATCCAATGCCTGAGGGAAGTTTTGTTATGTAACAGATGCTGCCGTGCTTTTCATGGTAGGCTTTCTTCATAGTCCATCAGGCTGGTTATATCGTACTGGTTTTACACAGGTGCCATGATTCTGAGGACCCACCTCCTTATGGGATCGTGTGGTGATTGTAGGAAAGATAAGCACAGGGCACAGAAAGCTTCTTGAACTTGTCACTGGGATTTCTGACCCCAGAGATAGCTGATGTCTTAATCCAAGCTCTGGGATTGGAATCCTAGCTTTTCTGTTCTTCTCTTAAGATAATAAAGTTGAGGGGTGCCTGGGTGGCTCAGTTGGTTAAGCGACTGCCTTCGGCTCAGATCATGATCCCGGAGACCCAGGATCGAGTCCCACATCAGGCTCCCCTGCTCAACAGGAAGCCTGCTTCTCCCTCTCTCACTCCCACTGCTTGTGTTCCCTCTCTGGCTGTGTTTCTCTCTGTCAAATAAATAAAATCTTTAAAAAAAAAAAAGATAATAAAGTTGGGAGAATATGAGGATAAGCAAGTTATTAAGAAATCAGGTCATGTTTCACCTCCCTTAATGAATAAAGATAGAAAGAGTTCTCTGGATAAATATGTTTTGGAAATCCTGCATACCATAGCACTCTTTAAAGTTCTTGAAATTATTGTGATGTGCTAGAGGTTTCATGAAATCTTTCAGTGAAGAAATCTCTCTCACCCCATCTTCTCTGTTTCCTCCACCATCTCTTACCATCCTGTGACGTCATACTAGGAGGCATGCTGAACTAATTTAACCCCCTCTGATATCTGCTGTGTAGAGAACATTCTCTCTTACTGCTGTTAATTCTTCCAAAATGTAGACAAGATGTCTGTGTCCTCCCACATTGTGGCCAGACATGACAGACTGTCTTACAAAGACATTTCAACTCTGGGTGGACAGAAAACAGAATGTGTCTCCAGTCTGAATCTGAAATGCATGCCTTCCTCAGACTCATTCTCCAAACCCTTGACCAAAATTGGATTGTTAAGTGTTATGGAGGGTGGTAACTACAGTTGTTTGGATTGTTTGTTTGTTTGTTGGTTGGTTTTTTGCACAGTGAGTTTTCTTATCTCTCTTCTTCTGGGGACAGAACCTGTTCTCATTGGTTCAGTTCCTGGCACATCCTGTCTTCTTCCTTCTCAGAAACTGTGATGGATCTGAGTATGAGCACATCACAAAACAGGGCCTATCGGGGTCTTTCCAGGACATTAATACATGGACCTTGGGAAATGCAACATTCTCCTTCTACAGAGTTTGTTAGACTGGGAGGACTTGATGTCTGTTGGTCCTGGTCATGCTTTCCTGGCACAGAATGACAGCCCATGAAGCCAAGTAGAAATAAGCAGTGGAGACAGAGAGTCTGGCTAAGTGTGGGGTTCCAGATTCTCTTGCCTGAGTACCTGAATTTCAGAATACTTTGAAACTGTGAAAAAAAAAAGGTGTGCTTCCTGGTAGGGAATCCATAAATAATTTTAATTAAGATTATTTAAAATAACTTATGATTAGGAACATCCTTGTTGCCAGGGGTCTGATTATCAGTGCCTAAGTGATTTAGAGATTTTGTATACAGAATAAAATGTAAGTCTAAATTACATCTTTAGTAAATTATTTCTGTGTCATCCTTACTTCTGCAGTGAAAGAGTTTACCTTTCAAGACCTAAAAGCAGGGAAAATGTCTCTGTATTTGATCGTTGTACATTCTACTATCTGGATTGGGTCTTAGGAAACTTAAAATTCATAATGAGACTCGCCCGAGGAATAGCAGGGAGTAAATAGAGCACTTTGTGTTCTGGTGTGTTTGGTGGGGAGGGGTGTGAAGAATAGAATTCTTTGCTTTGACTTCTTTACAACATCCTTCATTAAACACTCTGTACAAGACCTAGAGAAAAACTGTCCCCTTGCTTTTCTGTGCCTTTCCTGTTTGGCAGAAGTCATCCTCAAAGATGTTATCAACTGAACAGAATGTTTTGTGTCTGGAGCTTGAGGTCAGTGAGTCAAGCATTGCTACAAAAAAAATCAAAATGATGCCCTCCTGCCTTGAACTCCCAGAGCGAGCTGTGCTCTGATAACAGTTAGGAAAACAAGAGACAGAGCGCCATGCCCCGTCCGCTCACGTCCCGATGGATGCACCCAGAGACGTGCTCAGTTCCTGGGTTCCTTCCCACATGGCACCTCCTGCTGCAACTTATTGACACCAGATGTTCTTTGTATCAGTAAGACTTGTAGCAATGTCTATTTAAAGTTAAACGGAGTAATTGAAGCCAGAGCATTATACTCTGAATGAAGTAAATCAAAGCACATCACAGTCATAAAAATGCAGACTAGGGAAAGCATGAATGAGAGAAATCCATTATAAAAAAAGAAAGCCAGACTAACCGAGACCAAAATGCTCTGATTAGAGTTTATCATCTCACACAACACTGATAGGAATCAATTGGTAACCGCTCAGAGCTCTGATGCCAGAATTAGTGAGCATGCCTCAATGTATAAATCAGGCGAGAGTCTTTTGTGACAATGACCTTCTTTCCCAGACAGCCCATGGAAGACAGTTCTTCACTTGAATCACTGTGGGGAGCAGAAGCAGAAATGCAGCTAATGACATGAGACAGGGACCTGAGGTCTAATCATTTTACTAACATAATGCATTAGGTGGAGGTTTTAACAAATCAAGGCTTAACTAATAATTGATGGTAGGAAATGGAGACATGTTTTAAAATTATTGAAAAGTAAACTAAAGCAGGAAGGATGATGTGATTAGAAGGGCCTAAAGTGGACCATGAACTGTGAGCATTTATAAATATGCGTTTTAATAGGTATGGGTCTGGCGGCCAGCAGACAGCCAGGACACAGACAGGCTACAAAGAAGTGAGAATTTCAGTACCACTCCTCCTGAATGGAATCACCAGAGGCAATCACTCATATACCAAATCATAATAGTGATTTATAGGTACAGAAATCAAAGCTGTGAAAACTAACATTATAAAGTATACATGAGGCAGGATCATATTTTAATGATGCTAACCACTGTTTTCCTTTTAAAAAAAATTTTTTTTTTCTGGGCACTTTCCCTACTTGATGCCTCATACTTGACTGCATTCAGCACTTAGGCAAAAGGATATGACAAGACACAAAGTGGAAGGAGCCTCTCAGTCTCTGCCTTTTGTGCTCCCAATGCTTAAATCCCTTTGGGGCACCTGGGTGGCTCAGTTGGTTAAGCGACTGCCTTCGGCTCGGGTCATGATCCCGGAGACCCGGGATCGAGTCCCGCATTGGGCTCCCTGCTCGGCGGGAAGCCTGCTTCTCCCTCTCTCACTCCCCCTGCTTGTGTTCCCTCTCTGGCTGTGTTTCTCTCTGTTAAATAAATAAAATCTTTAAAAAAAAATAAAAAATAAATCCCTTTGGAGAATGTTAAGGAAATGCAAAAGAAAAAAGGGTGTTTCCTGCCAACTCCCACACAGACTAGAGAAATAATCCCCTGGGATGGGGGGAAAGAGAAGAGAGGTTAGGAAGTAAGAAGAAATAGTATCTGTGGAATCTGAGAGAGGGGCTCTGTGCCCTGATTGCAGAGCAGGAGGCTCCGAGCGCATCTGGAGAAGGTGGCAAACCACCAGGAAGATTAAGGGGCATCTGTCTGATCAATCCAGGCCAGCAGAGCTCTGGGCACAGAGACTTTCCACTACCACATCATGGAGTAGAAGCCGCAGGGATGTCCCCCATGCCTTCACATTGGCTGTGGTGCTGAAGTGGGCTGCCAACAGACTTGAAGGAGCCTTGAGGACAGGGACATGGGCTATCTCAAGAGGGATCTTTATGGCTGAATGACAGGTACTAAACAAGAAAAGGAAGCTCTCTGAGGATCCCTGCTGAGACAGAGGGCTCAAGTTGCCCCAAAATCTTAGTGCCACACAAGCCTTGGAACAACTTCCTAGCATTCCTACAGAATGAAGTTTTGGTATAAAAGTTAGACACTGATCTAGAGAGACAAATTGTATGCTTAGGAGTCAAGATTCATATTTATAACTACTACAAAAGTATTTCAAATGCCTTTGAAGAGGAAATAACATGCAAAATGAAGAGAGGTCTAGAAAATACTGACAAAAATGAAGAAACAACTATTTCAGAGATATGAATTGTTTTTAGAGAATCAAAATGACAGGTTCAGCAAAGAGAAATGTGTGACTCCTGAAATCTTTGAAGCCCTTATCAAAGTAGATGGATAGCATCTAATGCCATTTGCTTCATAATGGTAAACACAATTCCTGATGTTGGCTGTTCTCACCCAGGACCCCATCAAACAACCATTCACCCCATCATTGCAGCCCAAGAAACATCAGGCAAATCAGCCAAAGGAAGGCACTCTGCCTTTGAGGTAAAAGCATCTCTAGCTGGTGAAAAGTTGGGGTGTGCTACCAGATAGCAGATGATATAACAGAGCATGGGATGTGGAGAAGATGAAGCAACCTGTTGTTTTTAGAATCTTATTGAGCCACTATAAAATTCTAACACAATAAAAGAAAAAAAGAGACAAAATGTCACATCTCTCAGGCTTTTTGAAGGAATTAATGTACTAGAAAAAACAGACTTAGATCATTAAGAGATTTCCCCTACTGTTTTCAAGTGGAAACAAACATTTACCCATTTTTTAAAGGTTTTTACTTAAATTCCAGTTAGTTTACATGCAGTGTAATATTGGTGTCATATATACAATATAGTGATTCAAAGATCACTTCCAAACATCACCCCATGCTCATCACAGGTGCACTCCTTCCTTGTCACCTGTTTCACTCATCCCCCAACCCACCTCCACTCTGGTAGACACCACTTTCCTCTCTAGAATTAAGAGTCTGTTTCTTGGTTTTCCTCTCTCTGTCTCTGTCTCTGTCTCTGTCTCTGCCTGTCTTTTTCCCCCACTGCTCAGTTGTTTTGTTTCTTAAATTCCACATTCGGTGAAATCATATAGTATTTGTCCTTCTCTGACTGATTTATTTTGCTTGTTGTGATACTCTCTAGCTTCATCCATGTCAAGTTTCATTCTTTTTTATGGCTGAATAATATTCCATATTATATATATGTCCTATCTTCTTTATCCATTCATCAGTCAGTGGGCACTTAAGCTGTTTCCGTAATTTGGCTATTGTAAGTAATTCTGCTACAAACATTGGGGTGCATATATCTGTTTGCAGAAATACCTGATATAGTACATTTGCTAGATCATACTGTAGATCTATTTTTAATTTAATCTCTATACTGTTTTCAAGAGTAGCTGCACCAGTTTGCATTCTCACCAGCAGTGCACAAGGGTTCCCCTTTCTCTGCATGCTTGCCAACACCTATTGTTTCTTGTGTTGTTGAATTTCACCTTTCTGACATGTGTGAGGTGATATCTCATAATTTTGATTTGCGTTTCTCTGATGATAAGTGATGTTGAGCATCTTTTCATGTGTCTGTTGGCCATCTGAGGTCTTCTTCGAAAAAACATCTATTCATGTCTTCTGCCCATTTTTTAATTGGATTTTTCATTTTTGGGTGTCAAATTTTGTAACTTTTTTTATGTATTTTGGACACTAACCCTTTATCAGATATGTCATTTGCAAATATCTCCTCCCATTCATCAGGTAGCCTTTTAGTTTTATTGATTATTTCCTTTGCTGTACAGAAGCTTTTTATTTTTTCATTTTTATTCTTTATTTTTGTTTTTGTTTCCCTTGTCTCAGGAGACATATCTAGGAAGAAATTTTACAGCTAATGTGAAAGAAGTTACTGCCTGTGCTCTCTTCTAGGATTTTTGTGTTTTTTGTTTTTGTTTTTTTTATTAAAATATTTTATTTATTTGACAGAGAGAAACACAGCCAGAGAGGGAACACAAGCAGGGGGAGTGAGAGAGGGAGAAGCAAGCTTCTCGCCAAGCAGGGAGCCTGATGTGGGACTCAATCCTGGGTCTCCGGGATCATGACCTGAGCCGAAGGCAGTTGCTTAACCAACTGAGCCACCCAGGCGCCCCTAGGATTTTTGTTTTTTCTGGACTCACATTTAGGCCTTTCATTTAGATTCTATTTTTGTGTGTGGTGTATGAAAGTGGTCCAGTTTCATTCGTTTACCTGTTTCAGTCCAATTTTCCCAACACCCATTTGTTGAGGAGACATTCTTTTCCTCATTAGATATTCCTTCTTGCTTTGTCAAGATAATTGATCATATAATTATGGTTTATTTCTGGGTTTTCTATTCTGTTACATTGATCTATGTGTCTGTTTTTGTGCCAGTACCATACTGTTTTGATCACTACAGCTTTGTAATATAACTTGAAGTCCAGAATTGTGAAACCTCCACCATTGCTTTTCTTCAAGGTTGCTTTGACTTTTTTGAGGTCTTTTGTGGTCCCATACAAATTTTAGGATTGTTTGTTCTAGTCTGTGAAAAATGCTGGAGGTATTTTGATAAGAATTACATTAAATGTGTATGTTGCCTTGGGTAGTAGAGACATTTTAACAATATTTGTTCTTCCAACCCATAAGCATGGAATTTCCATTTCTTTGTGTTATCTTTAATTTCTTTCATTAGTGTCTTATGGTTTTCAGAGTATATGTCTTTCACCTCTTTGGCGAGATTTATTCCTAAGTATCTTTTTTTTTTTCTTTTTCTTTCTCTTGTTGGGGGTGGGTACAACTGTAAATGAGATTGATTCCTTGATTTCTCTTTTTACTACTTCATTATTGGTGTATAGAAATGCAACAGATTTCTGTACATTGATTTTGTGTCCTGCAACTTCACTGAATTCGTTTATCAATTCTAGCAGTTTTTTGGTGGATTCTTTGGGGTTTTCTATATATAGTATGATGTCATCTGTAAATAGTGATAATTTTACTTATTCCTCTCCAATTTGGATATGTTTTATTTCTTTTTGCTGTCTGATTGCTAAGGCTAGGACTTCCAGTACTGTGTTGAATAAAAGTGGTAAGTGTAGATATCCCTGTCTTATTTCTGACCATAGATAAGAAGCTCTCAGTTGTCCCCTGTTGAAGATGATAATAGCTGTGGGTTTTTCATAAATGGCTTTTATTATATTGAGGTGTATTCCCTCTAAACCTTTGTTGAGGATTTTTATTATAAATCAGAGTTGTGCTTTGTCAAATGCTTTTTCTACATCTCTTGAAATAGTCATATGGTTCTTATCCTTTCTTTTATTAATGTGGTGTATTATCTTAATTGTTTTGTAAATATTGAACCACACTTGCAACTGAGGAATAAATCCCACTTGATCATGGTGATTGGTTTGCTACTATTTTTTTTTAATTTGATTTATTTATTTGACAGAGAGAAACACAGCCCGAGAGGGAACACAAGCAGGGGGAGTGAGAAAGGGAGAAGCAGACTTCCTGCTGAGCAGTGAGCCCGATGTGGGACTCGATCCTGGGTCTCCAGGGTCAT
This sequence comes from Spilogale gracilis, assembly GCA_004023965.1. Lineage (NCBI taxonomy): Eukaryota > Metazoa > Chordata > Mammalia > Carnivora > Mephitidae > Spilogale > Spilogale gracilis. The sequence goes on along the minus strand of PITA01004942.1, from coordinate 103,029 downwards.
GACCTGAGCTGAAGGCAGTCGCTTAACCAACTGAGCCACCCAGACGCCCCATGTTTGCTAGTATTTTATTGAGAATTTTTATATCAGTGTTCATTAGGAATATTGGCCTGTAGTTCTCTTTCTTACTGGAGTCTTTACCTGGTTTTGGTATCAAGACAATGCTGGCCTCATGGAACGAATTTGGAAACTTACCTTCCTTTTCCATTTTTTGGAATAGTTTGAGAAGAATAGGTATTAACTCTTTTTTAAATGTTTGGTCGAACTCACCTGTGAAGCCATCTGGTCCAGATTTTTGGTTTGGGAGAATTTTTTTTATTACTGATTCAGTTTCCTTGATGGTTATCAGTCTATTCATATTTTCTCTTTTTTCCTGTTTTAACTTAGGAATTTATCCATTTCCTCTAGGTTGTCCAGTTTGTTGCCACATAGATTTTCATAATAATCTCTTGTAATTCCTTATATTTCTGTGGTATTGGTTATTATTTCTTTTCTTTCATTTGTAATTTTATTTATTCAGGTCCTTTCTCTTTTTGATAAGTCTGGCCAGGTTTATTAATTTTATTATTTTTATTTATTTATTTTTATTTATTATTTATTTATTATTTTTTTCAGAGAACCAGCTCCTGTTCATTGATCTGTTGTATTGGGCTTTTTTTTTTTTTTAGTTTTTATGTCATTTAGTTCTGCTCTAAACTTATTATTTCCTTCCTTCTGCTGGTTTCAGGTTTTATCTGTTGTTTTTTTTTTCTAGCTCCTTTAACCTTTAAAGGTTGTTTATTTGAGATTTTTCTTGCTTATTGAGGTAGGACTACAGTGTTATAAACTTCCCTCTTAGAACCACTTTTGCTGCATCCCAAAATGTGTTTTCATTTTCATTTGTTTCCATGTATTTTTAAAAATTTCTTCTTTAATTTCTTAGTTGACCCATTCATTGTCTATTAGCATGTCTTCTAACCTCCCCGTATTTGTAGTCTTTCCATATTTTTTCTTGTGCTTTACCTCTAGTTTTATAGCATTATGGTCAGAAAAAGTACATGGTATGACTTCATTCTTTTTGTATTTGTTGAGGCCTGTTTTGTGACCTAACGTGTGATCTATTCTGGAGAACGTTCTATGTCCACCTGAAAGGAATGTGTATTATGCTGTTTTAGGATGGAATGTTCTGAATATATCTGTTAAGTCCATCTGGTCCATTGTGTCATCCAAAGCAACTGGTTCCTTGTTGATTTTTTGTTTAGATTATCTGTCCATTAATATAAGTTGGGTGTTAATATACCTACTATTAATGGATTATTATTAATTAGTTCCTTTATATTTGTTATTAATTGTTTTATATATTTAAGTGCTACCATTTAGGGGTACATAAATATTTATAATTGTTATACCTTCTTGTTGTATTGCCCCTTTTATTATTATGTAGTGTTCTTGTTTGTCTCTTCTTGCAGTCTTTGTTTTAAAGTCTGCTTTTCCGGGGCGCCTGGGTAGCTCAGTTGGTTAAGCGACTGCCTTCGGCTCAGGTCATGATCCCGGGGACCTGGGATCGAGTCCCACATGGGGCTCCCTGCTCGGCAGGGGGCCTGCTTCTCCCTCTCTCACTCCCCCTGCTGTGTTCCCTCTCTGGCTGTGTTTCTCTCTGTCAAATAAATAAAAACTTTCAAATAAATAAATAAATAAATAAATAAATAAATAAATAAATAAAGTCTGCTTTTCCAACACAAATATTGCTACTCCAGCTTTCTTTTGACATCCATTTGCATAAGAAGTGTTCTCAGTCCCCTCACTTTAAATCTGTAGGTGTCTTTATGTTTAAAACAAGTATCTTGAAGGCAGTATATAGATGGGCTTTGTTATTTTTGTTGATTTCCTTAGGGATTTTTTGGTCTATTCTGACATCATGGGTCTTTTGATTGGAGCATTTAGTCCATTTATATTCAAAGTAATTATTGATAGATATGTATTTATTGCCATTTTATTACTTGTTTGTTGTTTCTGGAGATTTTCTCTGATCCTTTCTTGTCTTTTTCTCTTTAAAGTTTTGCCAGTTTTCATTAGTGATATATTTGGATTTCTTTCTTTTTATACCTTATATATTTATTAGTGGTTTTTGATAAATGGTTACCATTAGGTTTGTATATAACATCTACAGCAAATAGCAATCTATATTAAGTTGATGGTCATTCAAATTTGAACACATTCTTTTCTTCTCTCCTTCCCATATTTTAGATACATGTTATTATATTTCATATCCTTTTGTGTGTGTGAGTTCCTTGACTGATTTTTACAGAAATATTCATTTTTTACTGATTTTTGTGTTTGCTGCCTTTTTATTGTCACTTTCAGTCTCTCTTTTTCACTTAAAATATTCCCTTTAGTATTTCTTGCAAGGCTGGTTTAGTGGTCACAAACTCCTTCAGTTTTTGTTTGTCTGGGACAGCTTTGCTGAAGGGCATATTCTTGGCTACAGATACTTTGAATATATTATGCCACTGCCTTCTGGCTTGCCAAGTTTCGTTTGAAAAATCTCCAGCTAGACTTATGATTTTCCCTTGTAAGTTAACTTCTTTTGTCTTGCTGCTATTTTTTCTTTATCAGTATATTTTGAAAACTTAATTACAATATATCATGGTATTGGCCTGCATTTGTTGATTTTGATGGGAGTTCTCTGTGCCTCCTAGATCTATGTTTCCTTCCCCAGATTTGAGAAGTTTCCAGCTAGTTATTTCTTCAAATAAATTTTCTGTCCCCCTTTCTCCTCTTCTTCTGGGACTATTGTAATATGAATGTTACTATGTTTGATGGAGTCACTGAATTCTCTAAGTCTCTTCTTGTGTTGCATAATACTTATCTCTGTCTTTTGTTCAGTTTCATTGTTTTCCATTATTTTGTCTTCTAGGTCACTAATTTGTTCCTCTACTTCTTCCAGTCTGCTATTCATCACATCAAGTCTGCTTGTAATCTCGTTTAATGTATTCTTCATCGCTCATTATTTTTTAACTCTTTTATCTCTGTGAAAAGCATCTCCCTGATGTCTTCCATTCTTTTCTCAAGCCCAGTGAGTATCTGTATGATTGTTACTTTAAATTATCCATCAGGCATGTCACCTATATCTGTTTCACTTAGATCTCTGGCCATCGTCTCTTCTTTAATTTGGGATAAATTCCTCTGTCTTCATATTTTGTCTAAGTCCCTACCTTCTCGGTGTTAGAAAAATCAGTTAGGTCTCCTGCTTCTGAAAGTAATGGCCTTATGAAGAAGAGGTCATGTCATGCCCAGGGCCTGGCACTTCACAGTATCTCCAGTGTGTGGTATGTGTACTCTGCTGTTGTGTTTTGGTTGCTTTATCCTTCAGGCACATTGACTGCAGTGACTCTTGCCTTTGTGGGCAATGTTTGGTCCCTGGCATGAATGTGGTGTTTTAACTAGGTTTTCTGTGCTCTGCTTGTGAAATGAGACCTGACACCACCTCCGCCAGAACTGCCGCCCTGCAGAACTTTTGTTGGGAAATACTGTGTTGGCAGGAGTTTGTTCTTGCCTCTGACAGAGAGCCTGCCATGCTAGGACTGAGGCAAGCATGAATGAGAAGGGCAGTTTTACCAGAGTATGGGGAGTGTAAGCAAGTTAGGTAGTAAGTGTTGACACTGTACTGCTTCCAATGGGTAGCTCTGTGTTTATGCTATGGGGCAGGAGAGAGAAATGGTGCTGGCCATCCCCTTTGTTCCTAGATAAAAGAGTGAATAATCTGCCCTCTCTGTGCCCAACGTATTCTTTAGATCACTGTTTCCATGCTGTGTACCCCCAGGTTGTTTGCCTGCCTTCTCTCCAGGAACAAGGCAGTGCCGTCTGGGAATTCCAGCCAAGCCCACTGGTACCTTTAAACCTGCAGGCTTTAAGCTTCACTGCTTGCAAGAATTCATGAAATTCATCTCCTCTTGCTTTCGGAAGCCAATGGCTTTGGAGAAACATTCTCCTTATGCATTCCCCTGTGTGCTTCTCTCCCTCTGCCTTCTCCATGACCATGGCTCCTTCCCTTCTGCAGCACCAATCATCCAATTCTCCCCTAAACCATGTCTCCACAATTCTTGCCTTCTCCAGTGTGGCCCCTTCTCTCCCTTTAGTTGTGAAGTTTGTCCTGCCAGTCTTTGGGTCAATTTCTGTTGTATTTAGGATGATTTGATAGTTATTACCTAATTGCGTTCATGGGAAAGACAAGCCAAGGGTCCTCCTATTCCTGTGGCTATTCATCTCTCCTCAACATTTATCCATTTTTGACAGACAAGCTAAGTGTGCTCATAAGATTCATAGTGTAGACTAAATTTTGAAAGGAAGCAGAAAAAAATGGACTAAGACTTAGTAAGGAAAAAAAAATACTATGTTTATGGCTACCCTTTCTTCAATGAGAAGAATATAACTCCAGGAAGTTAGGAGAAAACAGAAACTAACCTTATGAACTTCAGATAAGAAAGAATTACTGAAGCAAGATTTAAAAATAAAAAAACATTAAGAAAATGTATAAAACTTTATACTCATTGAACTTAAAAAACATATTTATAGGTAAAGCATTAAAGGTAAGCTCTTGAGGGGCGCCTGGGTGGCTCAGTTGGTTAAGCGACTGCCTTCGGCTCAGGTCATGATCTCGGAGACCCGGGATCGAGCCCCGCATCACGCTCCCTGCTCAGCAGGAAGCCTGCTTCTCCCTCTCTCACTCCCCCTGCTTGTGTTCCCTCTCTGGCTGTGTTTCTCTCTGTCAAATAAATAAAATTAAAAAAAAAAAAAGGTAAGCTCTTGGTCAGGAGGTCATGTTTACCGTATATACAGTCGTCAAAGATTAATTCCCCAAATATGTTTAAAACATGCACACATACACATGCACAGTGAGGTATAATTTCACTCATAAGACTATTTCAGTTAATAAGACTGATTAATAGCAAGGTGAGGGGAGGACATGGGGGAAGGGGACTTATGTGGGTGGGAATATAATTTTTAGAAAAACGTGGAGGACAATTTATCAGAATCTTGTATGATTGAAAATATATATCCCCTATAGACCAGAGGTTCTGCTTCTGTTTGTAACCTAGGGAAAGCATTTACTGCAGGATTTTATTTAATAGCAAATATTATCAATAGGGAGAGGGTATAAATAAAATTTCCAAAGTAATAGTATTCTATGATTTTAGAGATGAACTAGATTTCTCTACCTCAAAATGATTAGACCTCAAAAAATATGATTTTTAGTGAAAAAAGTAAGTTGCAGAATATATTATAGTATTTTAAAATTCTAAAGAAAACATTAATTAAGAGATAATTTCAGAACACCAAACCTAAAATTGAACAGATTGCAGCTATCACCCTCATTCACACATGACTGTTACCCTAGATCAATTATTATGTATTAAAATAAGACCTCTTTGGATCTCTTAGAAGAGTACAGTTATTGATGTTTTGCTAATGTCTTGAATCATCTTATTAATTTACTCCTTAAATACCACAGATTCATGCCAGATTCTGCAATAAACAAAACTTGAATTATTCTATTTAAATGAAGAAATCACATCTTACTAGGTTGGAGAAAAGGAATTAACCAAAGTAGAGACATTTTTAAACCTTAAGAAAATATAAACCTCATTCATTATATTCAGCATCAAATACAAAGCATTTACTTATGTCAGTATTATATAGGCATATACACTGCATAAGCATTACCTTGAGTGGATGGAAACTATTGGGGAGAGAGGATATGCCAGCAGAGAGCCAAAGGATTGCAGGATGATCATATTAGTTTCCTAAGATGCCATAACAAAGCACCACAGACTAGCTCAAAACAATGCAAATTTATGTTCTCTGAGTCTGGGATTTGAAGTCCAAAATCAAGGTTTTGGCAAGGCTGATTTTCCTTGTGTATTCTCTGAAGAAGATTCTATTCCATGCCTCCCTCCTAGCTTCAGGTGGTGGGCTGGGCATTCCTTGGAGTGATTGCATCAGCCCAGACCCTACAACCATCTTCACATGTCTTTGTGTCCAAATTTCCTCACTGTACAAAGATACCAGCCATCTCAGATTAAAGCCAGCCTAATGACCTCATCTTAGCTTGACTGAATCTGCAAGAATCTATTTTTAAATAAAGGCACATTCTCAGATACTAGGGGTTTGAACTCCAACACATAGTTTTCTGGGGAAGCATGATTCATCCTGGTAAGAGTGATGTCATTCACGGTCCCTGAAAAAGGCACTGAGAGCTTCTAGTGGTGAAGGTGACTTCTTTAAAGAAGCCAGAGAGAATTTTACCATCAGAGAACACTCCAGGTCAGAGGAATCATGTGTGAAAAACGGCACAGTGACACAAATCACTTGCATTTAAAAGGATTGCTTTCTTACTTAGAATTAGTGTTTCCAGGGCTCAAAATAACATAAGCAGTAGTGTGATCTAATCCCTTCACTCAAGTTTTCATTTGACAGTTCATTCACTCAATAACATTATCCCTAGGTAGGCACCTGCCTAAGTGCAGGCAGTAGAATATTGAGGAAGAACACACAGAACTCCTGTCCTTCTGGAGGAAACAGAGTTAGTCAGACAATCATAAAAACAGATATAAAGTTTGTCAGCAAGTGCTGGGGTAGAAAATCACATCAACCTCTGAGAACATATCAAAGACCCATTTGATGTAGTCAGAGCAACAGTGTTTCCCTGAGGAGGTGACAATTTAATCCACATCTGAACCTGAACAAAAGCTCACTAGTCCAAGGAGGGAAAAGTCAGCTTTCCAAAAAGGAAAACCAGTGTGTACAAGTATCCTGGTGGAAGGAGGTTGGTGGGAACAAGGAGCTAGATGTGATCTTGCAGGCTGAGGCACAGAGGGTAAGAGTGGGTGTGGTGGGAGATGGAAGCTAGAAATACAGGAAAGATCTGGAACTCACGGAGTTGCATTAGATGGGAGGAAATGATGCCCTCGCTGTAGGAGCGAGGAAAGGTTCACAGCAAAATAATCACATTATTAAATTAAGGTTTTGTAATAATCACTCTCACAGCATATTATAATTTACAGATAGGGACACTAGGAATCAAGCTAAGTGTTTTGGCAAAGTCAAAGAGCTCTTTAGAAGCAGAATGGAGACAAAATCAAGGCCTCTGGTCTTGTCTTTCATGAAAGCAAAACCATCAGCGTTGCTCAAACATGTAAGAAATGCATGGCTTCTCCTCCAGGATTCTCCATCTAGGTAAAGGTCATCCATCCACAGGCCCAGGGGCCAGTCCATCACCATGTGCAGCTCTCCCCCTCACTATCATGCCCAGTCCACTGGCAAACACTGCCAGTTTTTGTAAGTTTTCTTGAATCCATTCACTGGCTTCACACCCCTGCTCCCACCCTGGTCCAGTCCATTATCACTAATGGTATAGTCTCCCCATCACCTGTCTTGCTCCCTGAAAAACCTGTTCTCTATACTGCCGCTGTATTGATATTTTTATGTTTTTTTAAAGAACATATAGCATGTCACTCCTCTACTGAAACACCCCAGTAGCTTATCAAAATTCTTAAATCAAAACAATTCACCATAACCTATAAAACCCTGCAAGATCTAGCTCTACCTACCCCTTGATACCTACCCCTTTCTCCTTAACCACAGTTGGGTCTTATCCATGCCTACAACATATCAAGGTCTTTCCTATATCAAGGCTTTCATACTTGCTGTTTCCTCTGCCTAGAATGTGCTTCTACTAGGCATTTTAAGACTGGGTCCTTCTCATACTTCAGATATTAACACAGTTTTCACCATTTGAGACAGAATTTTTGAACGATTGTATCTAAAGCAGGTAATTAGGGGCGCCTGGATGGCTCAGTCATTAAGTGTCTGCCTTCGGCTCAGGTCATGATCCCAGGGTCCTGAGATTGAGCCCCACTTTGGGCTCCCTGCTCAGCAGGAAGCCTGCTTCTCCCTCTCTCAATCCCCCTGCTTGTGTTCCCTCTCTCACTGTGTCTCTCTTTGTCAAATGAATGAATAAATATATTCATTCAAATATTTATATATATAAATATTTAAATAAATAAATAAATAAAGCAGGTAATTGATTTCTAACTCTAAACCCTGCTTCTTTTTTTGGTCAGTTCTTCTTATGTATCTACATTCTATCTATAATTCTAGCTATCGATCATCAATCAATCATCTATCATCTGTCATTCTATCTATCTACCTATCTGTCTATCCAGATGTGTAATATGTCGCTGTCATTACTATCTGCTTCTCCTCATCAGATGTGAGCTCCCCTAGGAAGGAACTTTGTCTTCCTTCTTTAATGTGGCACCTTCTCTTTTAAACAGTCAGTGGTGGACATACAGAAGATGTTCAGTCACTATTGGTTGAATAAATGGATAAATACATACAATGATCAGTATTTTTTTGAAAAAAAAGGCACTAAGGATGAAATACATGAGAAAGATACAAACAACTATGAAAATCTTCCAAAATTCTTATCTAAAAGAAATCATGACATTTAAAATATCCTCCTTGGAAAAATGTATTTTTTTATTGGTCAAGTTTTATTTATTTTTATTTTTTTAATTTTGTTTAATATTATGATTTATTATTTGACATAGAGAGAGACAGTGAGAGAGGAACACAAGCAGGAGGAGTGGTAGAGGTAGAAGAAGGCTGAACTGAAGGCAGACAATTAACAACTAAGCCACCCAGGTGCCCTGTGGGCAAGTTTTAAAAAAATACATTTTTTAAATCTTGAGTTTGTCTTTATCATAGTGTTCTAATGATTTTCTCATTCTCTCTCTCTCTCTCTCTCTCTCTCTCTCAAAAAGAGTGTCTAAGCTTTCAAAAGAATGAAACAAGACACCAGGGACAGTGTTATAAGGTCATTTGGCATCTTGGTCAGAAGGCGTCTTGACATATTGGCTCTAAGGAAGTGATGGTGCAGCATTCCATGTAATGAAACAAGGTGTAGAAAACATATTCAGGCAGCGCCTATGTGACTCAGTTGGTTAAGCAACTGCCTTTGGCTCAGGTCATGATCTCAGAGACCCGGGATTGAGCCCCACATCGGGCTCCCTCTCGGCTGGAAGCCTGCTTCTCCCTCTCTCACTCCCCCTGCTTGTGTTCCCCCTCTGGCTGTGTTTCTCGCTGTCAAATAAATAAAATCTTTAAAAAAAAAAGAAAAGAAAAGAAAAGAAAACATATTCAACCACTAAGTGAGCAGAATTGGGGATATTTTAACACTTTTAATTAGAATCTTTTCATTGTTTCCAACTTCGAAAAAGTACTGTTCTTTCTGATTACTCAATAAAAACAGAGAGTTGCTGATTTCATCTGATTCATTTTCCTAATGTAAACTAAAACTAAGTGGACCATTTCAGTTTGAATGTTCTTTTCCCAAAGTTACTCTGTAAAATTACTTGGAAAATAAGGAAGTATAAATAGATTTCACGTGTCTGTGTAACATGTGTTTAACTTCTTATCTGACTAAAGCATACTGTCTTATTGATTGATAATTATGAATTACTTCTTCATTTTTATGATTTGTTTTCAACCAATTACAAATATGTTTCTAGTGCTAGGAGCTTTTCATAATTGAGCAACAAATATTTACAGGGCAGTTACTATTTCCCAAATCCTGTGTAAAAAACTAGAGATACAAATAAACAGAGTACAGTTTGCTTTGCCATAGTAGAGATAACAGAGCCTAGACATATTGCTCAGGAGCACAGACTATGCTATAGTAAGCACCACCCCTGCCTAGCTACCTGATCTTGGAAATGGAAATTACTTAAAAATGACTGGATTATTTTGGGGGGGGGCACGGGAATTACTTGATTTTTTCATCAGTACCATGGGGATAAATACAGCACCTATCTCATAAAGTAGCTAAATATTTACTACATCAGTAGCATTCAATTAGTAACAATGATAATGTAGAAAGTGAAGGAAATTGTTCTAGAAAGGAGACAAAACTTGAGCCAGTTGTATTAGGAGAAAGGCAGAATCCCTTTTAGCGTAAGAACCTATTTTTGGATAGCATATACATGGTATATATAGATATAGATAGCTTAGGAACTATATGAACTAAAAATAGCTTGCTTTGCGAAATAAAACAGTAGAAAGTTTCCCATGAGCTATTGGCAGCTGGTGGAAAGAATGGAGAAGTTGGAGGAAAAGGAAATAAGCAATCCCCTAAGCAAGATGACAGCAGACAGGGACAGGGGAAACATTAGTTCATATACATTTCTTGTTATAAGTTTTGGGAAATCTTGGAAATTTTTAGAAAAATGATGCCTAATACATAATCAATGAGATGCCATTTCCTTCCTATGCAGGTTACTACAAACCTACAAACCTTACAAACCTACAAACCTCTGGTGAAGAAAACCAGTCTATTGAAAAGTCTCTGGGAAAAAAAGAAAAAAAAAGTAAACATTAAGGGCAGATGTTAGTGAACATGAGACATTTTCTTTTAAGAACTATATACTGATAAAAGATAATCCATGAAAGGAGAAGGGGAAAACACAAATTTAACACACATTGCCCCTATGAATATAGAGGAGAACCTTTGTTTCTTTACAAATAAGTGTACCAGTAGTTTGAGAAAATGGCTAGTGGTATGAAAACAACCAACTCTGCTGCCCATTTCCACAAAGTTATGAAATTTATAGGCATAAACTTGTTCACATTCTTCCTCTTTATTCTTTTAATGTTTGTGGGGTCTGGAGAGCTCTCCTCTCTTTCATTTCTCTCAATGACCATTTAAACTTTCTGATTTTGTCCTAATCAGTTTAGGCAAGGCTTATAAATTTTGTTGACCTTTCCAAAGAATCAGTTTATAGACATTGATTTCTTTTCTGTTTTATTCTGATTACTTTCACTTAGCTCACAATTAGGTTTCCTGATTGATAAGATCCTGACCTAGTAAGGTCAATGAAACATGATGAGAATTTTACCACTCCATTTATGTAGGCCAATGCTACTTTCTCCCTCTTGTCACCATATGCTAAAGTGTGTACAGGTACAAAAACAATACAGAGAAGCAGGCAGACCTTAGAGAATAAGAAAATCTGGTTCCTGGTACATCCTTTAAGTACCAATCAAGCTGAACCTGTAATCTCCCTCTGAACTTTTTTGTTACATGAGCTAATAAATTAATTAAGTCATTTTGGTTCCGTGTGTGTGTGTGTGTGTGTGTGTGTGTGTGTGTGTGTGTGTGTGTGTTACACAGTTTAAAGAATCCTAGCTGATCAAACATCCCTTGCAGCTTTAGAGATGGGACAAGTCCAGTAATAATAACAAAAAGAATGTCTTCAATAATAAGAGGCATCTAAGACTTTTGGTCAAGGTGGTAGACTGAGTTGACATAGGAATTCTGCTTACCTAGCTGATCTACCTTCAACATGCACTCACACTCCCTAAACATAGATAAATACTTGTTAAATTGTTTTTAAAATCTAAAATACACACATAACCTCAAGAGCAAAAAATAATAAATGGAAATTTCAAGTTGTGAGAAGAGAAGTAGAAAACCTAGCCATAATGATGAATTTAAAAGGGCCAAAAACATATATGCTGTCGATATGATTAGAGCTGAGGTTCAAGGCCCAGGTAAGAAATAATAATAATAAATAGCAAATTATGTAACATTTGTTATAGTACAGAGACTGTTCTAAGCACCTTATATACATCGAAGTATTTAATCCTTGCACAAACCTGTGAGGTAAATACTATTAATATGCATTATTTGGGGGGAAAAAAGAGAAAGATAAATTAACTTACCCAAGATTACATACCTGGTAAGGGGAATAAAAGGAAAAAAAAGGATTGCCCAATCTGTGAACAAGGACTAGAAAATATCTATCTTACTCACCTAGGAGGATAGCAAGAAGCAGTTTGGCTTGCATGGAACTCAAATCAGAAACAAATTCATCTCTACCACCAACTCAACCAAGAAATAAAATCAGACGTCATAGCCTGTCCTGTATAAATTGGGCAGGAAGTTGCAGAAACCCTGAGCTGAAGGACTAATATGGAACCAAGGCAGCAGCAACTATAAAATCCCTCTTGTTAGGCAAGCTTTCACTGTCCAGGTATGGTGGGACGCCCTAGACCGAGAATTCACACACGAGACAAGCCAAAGGCAAGGGTTAACAAAACACATGAAGAGACCTATCAACATAGGAATACAATGCATAGACTCCACAAGGAGAAAAAAATCATAGCTAAAGGATTAGAGATAATGGAACAATCTTTCCCTGTCTTTAAGCATATTTAAGGATTTCAAAGAAATAAATAGTATTCTCCATTTTCTCAGCACTTCCATGTGCCCCTTATCATGCTCTACAAGATAGGCTCAATTCCAGTTGACAAGTGTATTAGGCAAATAGGCAGTTTTATTCCTAACTTAGTGTGAGAAGATGAAAGCTTAAGTAAATGGTCCAGGGCCATGTATCTAGTGGATGAGAAAGCCCAGATTCAATTCAGAGGCAATTTTTGATAAAGAGGGGCATTGCAAGATTCTAACTGGAGCCTAGAGCTATCACTACCATAGTGTCTTAAATGGTCGAAAGCTATCCAATCTATTTAATTCGATGAATCATTTAATTAATGTGTATCCACTGGTTGTTAAAACTCTGGGGATGTATTGATAAGAGAATGTAGTTACACTTAAGAAGGTTGTAGAACAGAGATGGAAAGATGACATGATAAATTCAGAAATGCCATATACTATAGTAAATAAAGTAGTGAGTATTCTGAATTTACAATTTAAGTCATTCAGATCACAGATTCTTAGAAGGAGGTGGTTATCCAGAAAGAGAGGAAGGAAGATGTTTGTGAAAGAATATATATGTGCAATGTTTGCTATAAGCCACTGTGTGGACCAAGAAAGAAAGAATAGAACTTATTCCTTGTTTGTTCATGATAGTGAAGATAAAACCAAAATGTGTCAGCTATGAAATATGGCCCAGTACAAGATAGTCACTTCTCAGAATTCAATTTTACTTTTAAATAGAAGCTACATGCACAAAAGACATAGGTGCTATGGAGCTTTGTTGTTGTCGTTTTGTTTTTAAAGGTCCCTTAGAGAGAGGCATAGACTGCAAAGAGCCTGCAGATTCAGTGGAAGAAATTGAGTGCCATCTTCATGGTCTTTGTCATTGTGGCACTCAGAACATTTTTATGATATACCAAATTGTTCTGACAAGCTGGAATAAATTACTTGCTTAGATGCAAGTCACATGATTGTGGCTTCCTCATCCTCTACTCCAAGAACTGATGGGATTATGATCTCAAGACACACAAATTGGGAAACTTGGATCTGAGAGACCCAGGGTCCTTATGTTCATAGTAGATAAGGGAAATTTAGGGATATGATTTTTTATGCCCTAGTTGAGGGATATAATCCCTATATACCTGTTTTCTTCCATTGGAAAAGAAGACCAATGACTCCGTACTCTGCGTCTCTCCAGGGGAGGGGGAGGGCACTAGCTATTGATGAATTTGCTTGACCTTTCTTCCTCATTAGAGCTCCCTTTTCCCAGGTCTCAGCTATTCTTCCATGGTGGGATCTCTCCACCACACAGAGAAGCTACCCTAGTTGGGCTCTGCCATGTCTGTATGGACAGTCTGGATAGATCAGCATGCTTGATCATAGATACAACTCATGTCCTCCAGTTTCATCTGTATCTGTAATTATAGTGATATTTTGATACTCCATTTTCTGACAATGTTATAATATTCCTCAAGTAAATCAGAACACAAGTGCAAAACAAGGGTGTCTTCATAATAGTGTCTCTATAGTGACACTCTCTGATAGAACATTTGCAGTGATAGAAATGTTCTATAATCTACACTGTCCTATATGGTAGCCATTGACTATTTGTTTTATGGAGCATATAAAGTGTAGCTAGAGCCACTGAAGGGTAAATTTTTAACTATATTAACTTTTAATTAAATTTAAATTTGGACAGCCACATGTAGCCAGTGGCTACAATATCAGACAACAAACTTTAGATCTTAATGCTTCTCTTGTACTCTTCTGCTTTTTCATTCTCTCTTTGAACCAGAGGGAATATTTGTAGTGACTTACAAGGCTGATCAGAGAAATTTTGTAGTTTTACACAAATTCTGTCTTGACCCCAACCCATGAGTGTGTCATGGAGGAGTGGGAGGATATGTTGAGGAGCTGGTAAGAAAATATATGGGGCCACCAAGGACAGAGAACTCCAGTGTCCAGAAAGATCCAGAAAAATTTTCTCAAGATGTGTCATTGAAGAGAAACATTGATTAGTTCACATTTAGACACTAAATGATAAGACCTTTGGTATGAATTTCTATGGGGATAAGATAGATGTCACTTACTTTATAACTTTAACCTGGGCTTTAATCACTTTGGATTAGGAAGCCACATACACATAAATCGTAAGTTGTCATCAGTAAAGAGATGTTACTGAGGGGTGCCTGAGTGGCTCAGTCAGTTAAGCATCCAACTTTTGGTGTTGGCTTAGTTCATGATCTCAGGGGCGTGGGATCGTACCCTACATTGGGCTCCAGGTTCAGCGAGGAGTCTGCTTGAGATTCTGTCTCTCTTGCTCCCTCTGCCCTTCGCCCCCTGCTTGCAGTCTCTCTTACAAAAAGAAAAGAAAAGTTACTTAAACAAAACATAGGTATCTCTTCAGGGAGAACCATATCTGTCCTAGCCATGACTTTTTGCTGAGTGTTGGTGACACAGCAATGCATGCATGAAACCATGACGGGCACCCCACGAGGGCGGGAAGCTCAGGTTCACCAGCAGTTAGAGTATGAATTGTAATCTGTTCGCCCCTCAGTCTGTCAGGAGCTCATAGTTTTTCCTCATCTCAGCTTCTCCCTTCTTTTCCATCTACAGGCTGACTGCCTGTACTTGAACACAGTCTGTGTTCCCCCAGGGGAAGGGCCCCAGACGAAAAACTTTACAGTGTCTGTGTTCCAGCTGCACCTTGGTCTTATTGGCTCAGCTTGAGCCAGGTGCCCCCAAAAGGGACAAGGGAGGCAAACTACTACTAAATACTAGCCCTAAGATTAGCTTTGCTAATGAGATTAAGCAGAAATGCAAGAAAATGTGGTATATTTAGGGAACTATTCTAGGGGTTCTATTCACATTATTTTAATTCTAAAAAAAACCTCTCAGATCTACTTATATTATTTCTTTTCTACAGATAAGAAAATTAAAGCTCAGAGACACTAAGGAATATCCAAGCTACTAGGGACAGGGCTAGCAAGTGCTTTTTGCACTAAGACAGCCTGCTTCGACTTTCAGTGACATTGTCAGTATTCCTTAGCAGGATCTTGTATCAGGCAGGAAGTAGGACTGTTGAAACACACATCATTATTTATGCCTTCAGCCTCCTCTGAGCTCTAAGTTTGTGTAGAGATTCCTTATGCCGCAATTAGTCCTGTGTGTGTTACTTTCACTAGCGTGAATATGCCTTTAATATGGTAGGACTTCAGAACTTTCATTTTTTCTGCCCTTCATGTAGATTTATCTTTTTTTTTAATTTTATTTTTTCAGTGTTCCACGATTTGTTGTTTATGTACCACACCCAGTGCTCCATGCAATACGTGGCCTCCTTGATACCTACCACTAGGGTCACCCATCCCCGTAGCCCCCTCCCCTCCAAAACCCTCAGTTTGTTTCTCAGAGTCCACAATCTATCATGGTTCATTTTCCCCTCTGATTTACCCCAAATCATGTTTCCTTTCCTTCTCCTAATATCTTCCTTGTTATTCCTTATGCTCCACAAGTAAGTGAAACCATATGATAATTGTCTTTCTCTGCTTGACTTATTTTTACTTAGCATAATCTCCTCCAGTCCCATCCATGTTGCTACAAAAATTGGGTATTCATCCTTTCTGATTGCTACATAATATTCCATTGTATATATGGACCACATCTTCTTTATCCATTCGTCTGTTGAAGGGCATCTTGGTTTCTTCCACAGTTTGGCAATTGTGGACATGGCTGCTATGAACATTGGAGTTCAGGTGGTCCTTCTTTTCACTACCTATGTTTCTTTGGGGTAAATACCCAGTAGTGCAGTTGCAGGGTCATAGGGTAGCTCTATTTTTAATTTTTTGAGGAAACTCCACAGTGTTTTCCAAAGTGGTGCACCAACTTCCATTCCCACCAACAGTGTAAGAGGGTTCCCCTTTCTCCACATCCTCTCCAACACTTGTTGTTTCCTGTCCTTTTAATTTTGGCCATTCTAACTGGTGTGGATTTATCCTTTACAGTATTAACCTGCAAAAAGTATAAGTGTGTTCACTGAAGTGCAGATATTTCCAAAGATAGGTGTCTAGTCAAGTGCACTGCCTTTTATACTTTTTGGTACACTTCCAATTATAAGATAAGTAAGTCCTGGAGATAAAACATATATCATGGTGACTATAGATAACAATACTAAATTGCATGTTTGAAAGTTGCTAAGACAGCAGATCTCAGAAGTTTTCATTACTAGAAAAAAATGTAATTATGTGTGGTTGTGGATGTTAACTAGACTTATTATGGTGATCATTTTTCAATATATACATTTATCAAATCATAAATTTTGTACACCTAAAACTAATGCAATGTCAATTATCTCTCAATAAAACACACATAAATATTGAACATATAGTCAACATATCTGTCTCATTAGGAAAAAATCTGAGAAAATACATGGATAATTTATTTTTTTAAAGTGTTGCCATTTTACTAAATCTCTCTTAATTTGTTTGTCTTTGAAAGAAAGAAGGGATGGCCAGCCAAGTGCGATGTGTTTTTGATTTTCATTAAATACTTGT
Organism: Spilogale gracilis; assembly: GCA_004023965.1. Classification (NCBI taxonomy): domain Eukaryota; kingdom Metazoa; phylum Chordata; class Mammalia; order Carnivora; family Mephitidae; genus Spilogale; species Spilogale gracilis. Next base: position 86,229 of record PITA01004942.1, on the reverse strand, counting down.
AGAGGGTGGAGTGGGCGCTGCCTAAAAATTCATAGCCTCTGAGTGTGCAGATAAGCGGAGAGAGTAAGGATGACTTTTACATCCCTCCATAGTTAATGGAGGAAAAAAATTAGTCATCTTAAGTGTTCAAACATACAAAATCACCCTCTTCTTGGGAGTCTGTATAGACCTGTATTTACTACGATTTTAGTATTTGCACTTCCAATTTTTTGTTTTATGTTTTTTCAAAGGCTCTCAAAATTATGAACACAATAGACAATATCTGCTACATATTTACTATGTTCTAAGCACCATGTTAAGTACTTCAGAGTCATCACCCCAATCTTACTAGCTAGAGGTATAATTATTCCCATTTCATATCCGAGGAAGCTGAAACTCAGATGAATGAAATGATTTACCCTGGATCGAGTGACAAAGTGACAAAGTTAGGAGCTGTATCCATACAGTCTGAATCTACAGCTACTCTTCTTAATGACTATCTTCCCCATACAGCCTTCTCTAAGCTGAGACATCTGCTGACACAAAGTATTCATCCTATATTGAGTCCAGTCTGAGAGACTCCTATGGCTTTCACTAGGCCACACTGTGTTTCATTTCTCTTTGCTGTTGTCAAAAATATAGTTCCCTATGTCTCACTGCTCAACTCACTTTATAGCTCAGTTAAGCACTTTGAACATCCCTGCCTTTCGTCCCCTGCCATGGTCCCCCTAAATTTTTGACCATGTAGCTTATTGGAATAATCATTGACAATAGCAGTCCAGTGCCTATCATTGTAGGATTATTTAAATAAATCACGGTTCATCTGCCAAAGAGATATGTACATAGCCACTAAAGAGTGTATAATAGAAGAATTGATGTGGAAACTACTTCACACTATGCTTTCAAGTAATAAAATAAAATATTCTCTATTACCCCTTTTGGTAAAGAAATATAAAAAATGTTATTATTGGGTTACTTTTATCTAGTAGAAATGCACATGTATGTTTTTGCCTAAAATTTTCTACAAAGAGTTTATATTGTTTTTGTGACAGGAAAAAGTTCTTTCTAAAAATCGTAGGAGATACTTAATACTAATCAGTTTGACTGCTTTTCCTACGTCTTTGGCAGGTAGCCAGGATTCCTCTCTAATCTAAACTTCTGTAGCACCTGGTCCCTCTGCTATGAATGTGGCATATAGAGTGACTTGCCTTATGATTACTGTGTATGGATATTTAACTCTACAAAGTTGTCAGAAGAATGCTTTGTACATTCTGTTCCTAACCCCAGAAGCAAACAGTATTGAAATATCAGCTAGAAATTACAGTTCAGGGTTCCCTGCCTCTTGCTTAACCTCAGGCGCTTACCAAACTGTCTGTAACCTAGTTCTCTTACATAATTATTAAATATATACATATATAGCATACATTGATAAGTGTATCATGTAGCATACTTGGGTGTGGCAAGCCTTATCAGGACAGCTCTTTAGTCCAGGAATAATTTATAATTTAAACAATATGGAGTAAAAAAATTAAATGATGAGGATCTAAAGAAAAGAAATGCTTAGGGCAATTATTATATGTCTTGACCCTTCAGAGCCCTGGAGACCCTTTCTCCAATAACTCCACATTTACCTGGGGAATATCATAGACTTTTCCTCAGATTCAGTTTGAAAAAAAGTATTTGTTACCTATAACCTCCACAATGCTTTTGAAAATACTGGACTATAGAAATAGTTCAAAGGATGGAAAATAGACATTTTCAAATGGTGTGGTGTGGGGGCAGGGAGCTGTAAGTGGAGGTTAAAAGATTGTCCTGGGTTATCTCCTAAAAGAAATCATAGAAATCTTCTGGCATGAGTTCAAGCCACTGAATTTTCAATTCCTAGAACACCTGACATATTTTGGTATCTTACTTTGCTGACAAAATATCTTGTATACATCACAAGATTTAAAATAATTTTATACATTTTTGAAGTGCCAAGTATATACCAGCTGCTGTTGAAAGCTGGTGAGCCAAATATTTATAGGTCTTGACTTTATGGAGCTTGTAGTGAAAGACATGAAACCAATAATCCCATGGATAGACATCCAGCTGCAAATACCACAGAAGAGAAGTACATGGTACAATAAAAAGAGATCTAACCTAACCCAGGCTTGTGGAAAGCCTCCTTGAGGAAGTGAACATTGAGCTAATCTATGGAAAACTAAGAGAAGGTCATTACAAAGGTGGGAGAGAAAGGAATCCAGGTGATAGGGAAATCGCATCACAAAGGCCCAGGGCAGGGAGAAGCAAGAGCTTATGAGGATGGAGAGTGGAGAAAGAGGCAGCTCAGGTGCAGGACAGAGAACAAGGGGAAATGGGAGCAGCAGATGCCAAGGGGCAGCCTTGCAAGCCAGTGGCGAATTCACTTTTACTCTCATCTTAAGAACAATGGAAGGGCACCTGGGTGGCTCAGTTGGTTGGGCAACTGCCTTCGGCTCAGGTCATGATCCTGGAGACCCGGGATCGAGCCCCACATCCCCTGCTTGATGGGAAGCCTGCTTCTCCCTCTCTCACTCCCCATGCTTGTGTTACTCTCCAGCTGTGTTTCTCTCTGTCAAATAAATAAAATCTTTAAAAAAAAAAAAGAACAATGGAAATAATGGATGGTTTTCATAAGAAGGTGACATGACCAGCTTTTCCTTTCAAAGGAGCCTTCTTGCTTCAGAGTGAAAACAGACTGGAAGGAGGCAAGGAGGGAGACGGGTAATCCATTTAGGAGGCTATTATAAAGTCCCAGGTGAGAAGTGACACCTTGACCAGGGTTATGGGGGACATGAAGCTAAGTGGATGGATTCTAGAAGTATTTAAGAGGTCAAATAACAGGGCTGGGTGATGTGTTCTATGTGAGGGAGAGGAAGAGGGAAAAATGTAGTGGGTAACTCCAGAATGCTGGCTTGTGGAAGATGGAGAACATGGGAGGGAAAACAAGATTAAGGAGATCTTAACAGTTATGTATTTCAGATTTAGACATGTTCTGTTGGAGGAGACATACAGATATCTATATGCCTATCGGTATCTATATGTAGCTAGAGATACATAAATATAGATAGAGATCTCTGGTGCTCAGAATTACAGACAAAAATGTGCGGGTCACTGCACAGAGGTGGCACTTCACACTAATGACCTGAATGAGGTTCACAAGAAGAGATGATAAAGTGAAGGAGAGGGTCTAGGGGCCAAAGAGAACCATGGAGAATTCCACCATAATGACTGGGTAGAAGTAGATGAGCCTGAAAAATTAGAGAGAAGGTAAGTGGCTAGAAAAGAGACAGAAAACTGGGGGACAGTGATCCTAAAAACCAATGGAAACTGGGTGTTTAGGGGAATAGCTGACAGTCATCTGCTGCTCAGAAGTAAGGAACACAAAGGCTGAAAATTGTTTCCTGCATCCAAGTGACATCCAAGTTCATTATCGCCTTAGGTAAAAACCACTGATGGGAAATGATGGAGGCAGAGATTGAGTTTAGTGAATAAGGAGTGAACAGAAGATGAATGAGTAATTAAATAGCAGGTATAGGCAGGTCTCTTAGGAAACACGGCTGTGTCAGGGAGGAGTATATAACTAGAGGCCATAACTAGAAAGATTTTTATCTTGTTTGGTTTTGCTTTTCTTAATGAGAAAAACCAATGGGACAGATCCAGATGAGAGGACAGATTGCAGGTACAGATAAAAGAAGGATTTATTTGTAATGTAAAGAATAATATTTCACTAGACTATGACTCTTAAAAAGGCAGGGATAGTTATCTAATTACCTATAGATAGATCTCTAGAACTGAGACTATTGCCTGTCCACAGTAGATACTAAATAAACAGTGAGGGAAAGACATGAATCTGTAAGATACCTTTGGAGCTGAGATAGGAAGGAATTCAAAGCACATGTGGAAGGATTAGCCTTTTGAGGAAGAGGGATTATAAAAAATTATTTTTTAAAAAAAGGAAAATGACAGTATGGGGACAGATCTAGGAATAATATTTCTGTGCTTTGTGAAGTTTCCAATTCATGGGTTCTGGTTTTCTCATAAAGTAGGTCATGATGTTGGGGTTCAGATTGTAATGAAGGGAAAAAGAGATGACATTACTTAGAAGGAGAGAATTTGGGGGGTGTCTGGATGACTTCATCTGTGAAGTGTCTGACTCTAGGTTTTGGTTCAGTTCATGGTCTTAGGGTCCTGAGAATGAGCTCTGCATCGGGCTCTGCGCTGCCTGAGTTTCTTTCTCCCTCTGCCCCCCTTCCACTCTAAATAAACAAACAAACAAACAAATAAATAAATAAATAAATTTTTTAAAGGAGAGAATGTTTGCAGTGGTCATTGATGAGTGTGTAAGAGATATATAATGGACTAGGATGGTCATGGTGAAGGGCTCCTTGGGGTTGGTGATCACGAATTCATGGTGGAGCCCACTTCCTCTTCTGTGACTTTCTCCAACAGAACCTGGGTGCTTATCAGAAGCAGATAATGGGGATGGAAGATGGTTTGCTAATTCCAGGGTGGGCAGGGAACACATGGCATAATGGAAAAATGTCTCAAATTTCTTTTGGAATTATTCAGACAACTCTTTGTTCTGTCTGCTGTCACTTTGTCACTGTCCAAAAGTGGAAACCAAGTGATTGTAACTACTTATATAAATAGGCATAAAATAGTTAAATTGGATAACTCAGCACAGGCCCCTGTAACTAAAAGGACTTCTAGTCATAGAGGAGATAAAATAAGCAAATATAAATAGGCCTTCCTAGTAATGGAGGAGACTTTTCAAACAATAATACTCAGCCCAAGCAACAGCCATGGCAACCATAAAATGTCTCTGTGTAGAGCACAAAATGGCCTGTTATCCTCCTTCAGATAAAGGGATTTCATGGTAGACATTCTGGGCATTTGATAACAGATGTATATCCACTCAAACGGTTAAAATTTTTCTATTATTCTGTTCTTTCTCTGAAAGGTTTTTCCGAGAATAGGCCCCATGAGAAATAAATAAGAATTTTGCCTAAATAAAAACAGATTGCATGATAAACTTTAGGAAACTGGCTTACACGGAGCTGGAGAAGCTTTTCCAGTGCAGCACCTTTCACATAAAAACATAGGCTGTGGATGTCTATATTCTAATTAGAGTTTACAGATTTTCTAGGATTATTTGTGTAGGAGAGCCTTTGTATGAGAAGCCATGCCATTCATTATTATTATTGTAAAATATTACTTTACAAAATAGCTCCACCTTTTCATGTGGGAATTCATTATGACACAATCAGACTGTGTTTTTTTTCTTCTATATAATCTGAATTCCTCATGCTATAGGTTCAGTTAGTTTCTTGAGTGTGGTCCCTCATTACCTGTATCAGCATCCTGTAGCTCCTTGTTAAAATTGCAGATTTTGTGCCTTCACCCACAGCAAAAGAATCTCTGAGATGGTGCCCAAGAATCTCCTTTAAGCAAGTGTGCAATTATCATGTTGAAGTTTGAGAACTGAAGCTGTAAGTCTGCTTCCTCTAATGGTTGTCATCGCCTGTGTAATCAACTTTGGAATACTTGGAGGCTGATATGAAGTCTCTTCATGTTTCTTAAAGGCCATCTGGGACCCCAGACTTTCATATTAGCATCTGACATGAGATCTGGCTTTACCTTTATCCTTCTCCAGTTTGCTTTAAATACTTCGCTGGTAAAATGAAGTCTTCTTAAGTAGAATGTGCTAGAAACTTTATGTAAAAATTTTCCTGCTAATGGAAAACAGTTCTATTTAGGACCATACCAGGAAGGTGAGAGATAAGTTATCTAAAGATTGTATCCATTCAAAAATCTAGACTGATTTATTTGATAAACAGGCAAATAAGGAAACTATTTTTTTGTCCTTCGTCAGTGGAGGAATAAAAATGACTAAATTAACCGTAATATGGTGTAAGAAGCTCACTCTGGTTTACCTGTATAAATGGAGCTGAAATGGGATTAGATTTCAGAGTTTTCTGTTAACCGAGGAATTCAGCAAATGAGGTGTTCTAGTGCATTAAAATTCTCATCAGTTGAGAGAACTATTTAAAATGCCACAATTTTAAATACTATGAAATCTATTTCACATTAAAATCCAGTAGCTCTTAATGGCTCAGAGTGTAATTCCAGCTATTTTATGGATACTAATAAATTCTTTCATTATCATAGCGTTTTAAATTTCTGTTTTGCGGTGCCTGGGTGGCTCAGTTGGTTAAGTGACTGCTTTCGGCTCAGGTCATGATCCTGGAGTGCCGGGATCGAGCCCCACATCGGACTCCCTGCTTGGCAGGAAGCCTGCTTCTCCCTCTCTCACTCCCCCTGTTTGTGTTCCCTCTCTCTCGCTGTGTTTCTCTCTGTCAAATAAATAAAATCTTTTTTAAAAATAAATAAATAAATAAATTTCTGTTTCATAAAGTTCCTTGTAATTTGAAATCTAGACCAACACACCGGAATGAAAAACTAACAGAATTTGGACTTTTGTTCTCATTTGTATGACATCAACATACAAATCTTTAATCCCCCACAGGTCTTAATTTCTATGACTGTCAGATAGAATCACTGACTACAGTGTATTTCAGTTCCTTGCTAGTTTAAAACTCTAATTTTACTAGGTTTCTGTTTTGTACACATGCAAGGGTGCCTGCACATGTATGCGTGTACACAGGCACCCACATGGAATTTAAACACGCCAGGCCGAGTAGCACTACATGTGTACAATGTACTCCACCGAAGACATGAAAGGTAGTCCCCATTACATTTATCTGCAATGTTAAAATTCTCACTTCCCTTCAGCAGTGAAAAGTAAATGTTGCTTTTCCTTCCATTGACTGTAGTCAAGTGTCAAACTAAGATGAAAAAGAAAATAACGGATTCCATAGAAAGGCTAGCAGCTTGCTTTCTTTCCAGCATGTGCCTTGGCTGCCTTGACAACCTATGTAGTTAGGGTGAGGGGTGCACACTGGAAACGTCTGTGTGGTACTAATGACTATTTGGGATGCAGCGTCCCGATTTGAAATCCTAACAACTACACGTCTACACAACTTGTCTCAATAGCCTCAGCCACTCAGGAGCCACAGCGCTGATGCCTTGTCTCTTGTCACTAACATGTGCTATTGTGAGCGGGCTGCTGCGCACGGCCTGTCTGCTCACTCACAATAGCTCTCGCTCCCTGGAGAACATGGAGGCAGACAGCAGCTTTTCTTCCCTTTTCAACAGACACTGCCAGGGCCTGTTACTTATTATGTTTGGAAGAAAGGATGCAGGTTTGCACAGGCAACTTGAGCTTGTATCAGCTCTGAGATCAGAGAAGAAGAGGTAGGTCCCGGAGACCCTTCTACAAGACAGACTTTACTGTTGTTGTTGCTGATAAAAGCAAGATTCACAAACACTCAACAACTTGGCTGCTTTATTCATTTTTACAGCATCTTCACAACCATCTTTTTTGCAGAGAAGAGAAGGGTTGCATGGAGGAGCTGGGAAGCCACTGGATAGGAAGGGTATTTAGAAAGAGAGAGAAAGCTTGCTTCCTGGACCCCACAAAGAGTTACAATCTGAAAGACATCCCTTAACCTCTAACAGCACAACATGGGGTGACATTTACCATAACAGACTTCCTTATTTGCATCAGCCAGTTGACTTCCATGGAGTAATCATAGAGTATTTGCATTTATTTTATTTTATTATTTTTTTATTATGTTCAGTTAACCAACATATAGTACATCATTACTTTTTTGATGTAGTGTTCAGCAATTCATTAGTTGCATATAACACCCAGTAGAGAACATGGCATGAAAGAAGGAGTCTTGGACTGGACTCTCAGGGAACTGGTTTTGAATCCTAGTCCTTATGATAATAAGAATATGGCTTTAATATCCCTGCCACCTAGTTTCATTATCTGGAGGATGAAGACATTCCATCAGATTATCTCTAAAATTTCAAAGAGAAAATTTAGGAAATTTTAAGAAAATTTAGTTCTAAAATATTTAAGCTTATTTTCCTTCTGTGGTCTAAGGGAGCTGTAAGTTTCTAATGTTTTAAATTAATACCGATTTACTCAAGCAAACTAGAAGCCCTTCAGTTTACTTACACTTTCCTACCAAATATCCATGCATCTAAAGAAAAAAACTGTGTTTCAGCAAGGCCACCTAGGAGGTAGAATAAAAACCAGCTGTAGCACAATATTCCCAAGGACTGGCCTTGGTAAAAGCTCTGAATGTGTCTGTTCATGATGAAAACCAAAGGGAAAGCTGAAATGTTATATTTCCCTTTCATTGGGTGGAAACTAGTAATATATGGAATAAAATAAAGGCAGCAACTCAGAGTCTTTCTTCTTCTTTAACCAGAGCATCTGTGTGGACATTGTGGAGCCACCAAGACTGGGTTCCCCAAACCCATTAGGAAAAGGCTCATTTTGTCCTGAGTGACAGAGCACCCAGTGAAAGAGATTGACTGAGGCAGCGGGTACAATGTGTTGCAGACACACGTGTGATCACTGATAGCCCTTGGACATGATCCCACGGCCAATTACACTTCCTAAGTACCATCCAGTATTTATCCTAGTTTGGGATCTGCTAATGCCATGTTCATTGTGTGGAATCCATCTCAGCTCTCATTTATCTCATAAATTTTTTCAACCAAAATAAACACTTACTAGCATTATTATAAAACAAGATTCAGATTTACCATGGAGCCTAGAAGATTGAGTCTATACCTAGAAAGACTGAAATCCTGGGAATTCTCCTGTGCATTGAATCATAGAGCTTCTCCTAACACACCAGCCACCAGCCCACCCTCTCCTAAAAGAGACCCATCAGGACCCTGCATTAAAACCCCCCCATAGACTGATTCCTTCCTCACTGGAACAGAAATGCCCTTATTTTCCTAAGCGTATCTCAGATATTATTTTTTTGGAACATACAAACATTTACCACACATCTGTAGTTCAACTTTCCTATCATTTCCTATCACTCAGGCTTACTTACTTATTCAGCCAATTTAAATTTCACATCTAAATTATATCCATTCACTTATCAGATAATTAACATTGAGTATTGCTAGGGATTTGAGGACCTAAATCATCCCATTCATTCTTCAAATTCTAAGATGGTTTGCAAACAGGTACAGCAATCAATGAGGAGTAAAATGTGATTTTACCTTTACTGAAGAAAAGATAGAGCTGAGAAATGTGGCCTGAACCCAAAAAAGTTAGATATTTCAATTCCTGTCCCTTAAATTAAACTCATTTAACCAGGTATGGGCAAAGAAGCAGAATTCCAGACCTCCATTGCATTGGAACTGATATAAATTGTGCCTGCATTGCTTACCTATTTTTTTTTTTTTTGCTTACCAATTTATCACCATTATATATACCTTGCAGAAGTGTACCTCCCACCAATCACCTATCTAAAACTGAATTTAATTCTGACTCTTACATTCCTCTCTAGATTAGAGATTAGAACAGATTGTGTCTTTCATTGTGTTAAATCAATAATAAGTACTGAAGAGTTATCTTGTGAAAATATAAAGGATATTTGCAGAATAATAAAAGAATTTGCCCAAGTAGGTGAGAATAAGATTTATTAGCCACAGAGTTGTAACCAGGTTCACAGTTTGAAGAAAAGATCCAGAAAAATGTGGAGGGAAAAAAGTGAACAAAACTATGTTTGAAGCTACAGCTGTTTCAACTTTGGTTACAGCTTTCTGGAAAGATGCCAGAAGGTCAAGTGTTTTCCAAAGGGGGGGAAAAAAGGAAACTACTAGATTTACAAAAATTATAGTAATAATTAAGAAAGTCTTTGAGTAATAGTAGAAATTGACATCCACTCACCCTTTACAGCATAATCCCAATGATATGCTGAGAAACCACCAAAATGGCCCATAAAAACCCTGTAAGAATTTAAAAATACCCTATTCAGGATCCTTGTTGTTATCAAACCTATAGTCACATAGAATTTTTTATTCAAAGTGCTTTCATGTCTATTATTTCTCCTTATTACCACAATTACCCAATAAGGTAGAAGTGCAGCAGGGTGAAGATTGTGACATTCCCACATATTTATTTCCTTCTTCCATTGTTAGCTGGACTTACAGCAGTCTCAAATGAAGATCCCATTTCCTACATTTCCTGGAGCCAGATATGCCCATGTGACTAAGGCATGTCCAATGTAGTGTGTCCAGTTTCTGAGAAGTGTCCTTAGATGTCATCATCTAGTCTTCTCCTTCCCTTCCTTTCTTCTTGCTGACTGGACAGCAAATGAAATAATTATTGCTCAGGCAGCCATTTTCCCTGTGACATGACTTTAGGATCAAACATCACATAACCCAGAGCCACAAGATAGAAGCAGCCTTGGTCCCTGACATCATGCAGTTGTTATAAAAGCTTGGAACTGCTTTTTCTCCGGACTTTTGCAGGAAAGAGAAATTGCTCATCTGAGACATTTTTGTGTGTGTTTTCTGTCAACAAGAACCAAATCTCATTGTAACATAGGTAGGGAGCTTGTAATCCTGGCTAGGGGATAATGCAATGCATATGATGTATAACACCCCAGTGAGACCTGCGGCCAGTACCCATAATCAAATTCATTAATATTTTTACAGCCACATATCAGAATACTTACACCAAATGGGATAAATAAAACCACAAACAGGTTTCTCATCATTTCATGTCTGATTTTGCATATAAATCAGTACAGATTTGGTCAAGTTCTACCACCAAATGAGTATCAAAAACCTTTTAATTTTCAAAGATTAGTATTGTGGCAAAGGATCATGTTATCTCCTTTTTATGGGTAATTGCACTACGGTGTAAGAGATTCAGTAACTTGCTTACTGGTATGGTACACATTTCTATTTTCCCTCCAATGTCCTTATTTATATATTTATTCATTTAAAAATATATTGACTGGGGGGGCCCATGCGTGGCTCAGTTGGTTAAGCCACTGCCCTCAACTCAGGTCATGATCCTGGAGTACGGGGATCGAGCCCCACATCGGGCTGCCAGCTCCACGGGGAGTCTGCTCTTCCCTCTGACCTTCTTCCCTCTCATGCTCTCTCTCATTCTCTCTCTCTCTCAAATAAATAAAATAAAATCTTTATATTTAAATATATAATATATATTGACTGGAGACGCCTGGGTAGCTCAGATTAAGCATCTACCTTCAGTTCAGGTCATGATCCCAGAGTCCCCGGGATGGAGCCCCGCATCGGGCTCCCTGCTTGGCGGGAAGCCTGCTTCTCCCTTTCTCTGTCCCCCTGCTTGTGTTCCCTCGCTAGCTGTGTTTCTCTCTGTCAAATAAATAAAATCTTTTAATAAAGACTATATATATACACACACACACACACACACACACACACACACACACACACACACACACTGAACATACGCAATGCACAAAGCCCATCTTCCAGGAAGTATATACCCTGGGGAGAATCTTAAGGCCATGCTTTCATCAAGGGTATGCATATGCTGGTTGCTATGGAGCCATAGTATAAATATGGAACATACATTCATGTAAAGACTTGCACATGCATGTTCACAGAAGCTTTATTTGTAATATCCCAAAACTGTAACCTAAATGTCCATCATTAGAATGTCTATCATTCTACTGTATGGTATATCCATATAATGGAATAATACTCAGTGATAAAAAGGAATGAAATATTCATGCTATACCATGGACAAATCTCAAAATCATTATGTAGTGTGAAAAGACAGAAAAGAGCACACACTGTTTGATTTCACTTATATAAAACTTTAGAAATACTGACTAATCTAGAGCAACAGAGAGTCTATCAGTGGTTGTTTGTGGGGAGAAGTCCACGAGGGTAGGAGGGAGGAATTGCAAAGGCACATGAACCCTTCTTAGTGATGGATATGCTGATTATATTGATGGTGAGGAGGGTTTTACGAAGTCAAACCATGAAACTCTACACTTAAATGCGTGCAGTTAATTGTTGATTATACATTAATAATGTATAATAGTGTTAAAGGACTGAACATGTTCCAGCAGTGTAAGTTTTATCAAGAGGTTTGAAAGGGAAACTCAAGGGCTTAATTAGACTTTTTAAAATATTAAAACAACAGATATAGCACACTATAGAAAGTAAAACTGAATCACTTCTGAAGATAAAAACTCTACATGTCAAAATTTAATGCTTACAGTAGGCGAGGTCCAGCTAACCCTTTAAGACACCCCAGAATCTGGTTATCTTCACTCTTCTCTGAAGTTTGTAGACTTTGGTGGTAAAGTTTGAAGTGCTGCCAAGGGGCTTACAAGGTCATACAACAGATGTAAAAAGTTCCCCAACACCTCCAACATACCACTGACTCTAAGTTTCCTGTGGTTTTAGTTCAATCATTGCATCTTCGTAAATATTTGACTTCTCGTCTGTTTCTAGTTCTAGGAGCAGTAGTCATATATAGTAAAAGGAGTAAACTTAGAGGAGTATTCATCTTGCCGCCATAGCTCTACTATCTGGAGACATGGGGAGAGTGGGTCCTGTATACAAATACCTGTATTTTTTGTCCCCAGTATTGTTTCCTAAAGAATCACAGGTCAAATTTAAGGCAAATCTTGAAACACCCAACTGTCACTGTGGAGACCATAATGTCCTCCTGATCCATCTGAATAATCAGGAACATAGGAATTTATCAGAAATTTCTGATTGTGGGCGCCTGGGTGGCTCAGTGCGTTAAAGCCTCTGTCTTCGGCTCAGGTCATGATCTCGGGGTCCTGGGATTGAGGCCTGTGTCGGGCTTTCTGCTTGGCAGGGAGCGTGCTTCCTCCTCTCTCTCTCTGCCTGCCTCTGCCTACTTGTGATCTCTCTGCATCAAATAAATAAATAAATAAATAAATAAATAAATAAATAAATAAATAAATAAATAGCTTTTTAAAAAAATTTCTGATTTTATTCACATGTTCCTATGAACAATGCTCTTGATAAAAACACTACCATGATTCTGTGAAGTCTTAGATTTTATAAAAGCAGAATTTTAAAAATTCCAATAAATTTCATACTATAATTATAGGAGTGAACCCCTCTCCAGAAAATGGTGTATATTTGTATGTAGATGAGAGGGAAAATGATGAAACTTTTGACTCCTCAAGAGAAGGATCCTCAAATCCAAAAAGGTCTAGGAAACATTGTTCAAAGGTAATGGAAAAGCTGAGTTAGCAGAAAAGATAGTAGGAGAATGCCTAGTTTAACCCCAAAACATTTAGGGTGGGGATACAAATTAGTTCATCTCGGGGTGCTTGCCTGATATGATCTTGGAGCCACACTTGATGACTTTGGAGAAATCTTTGAGAAATCATGAAAAAAACTGGAAGAAAATGTTCTTGTCTTCTGAAAAGGGAATGGATAAATTACGGAAACTATGGAGAAGTAAGAACGTTATTACCCCCCCCCCAAAATACTAGAACCAACTATTAAATGGGGTCCACGAGACTTTTAGGGAAAAAAAACTTAATGTTATTAAAACGTAGCATAGACTCATTAACAATTTCTGTCTAAAGTAATTCAAAAGTATGGCTCAGCCATTATAGAAAGTATCTTCCATTCAGTCCAATAAAGATCAAATTCATCAAATGAAACACTGTCTTGTCCCACACTGAGAGATGAGTTGAGGACATAGACAGGCTGCTGTCTGTGTCCGTGGGCTATGTGAACCTCAAGTGAGAGCTCTGTTTTCCATAAGACTGTAGTTGGAGAAAGCATCACACTTAAAAGAAAGACAATGTTTAAGTAGAAAGTTAAAGCAAAGACAATTATTAAAAAGGATTATGAGTGGGAAGGGAAATGTTCTAGACACTATTACAAAGATAACTAGCTGTAATAATTGAAAATATTTTACATGCAGAGGAACATATTTAGATGGGGCTTTTAAAAACTACTTGAATGTATGTTACACTGATGAAGGAAAATACTAATTTTTTGTTCTTCCAAAGGGCATAAACAGGACCAGTGGTTGGAATGCATAAGACTGATTTGGGTCCAATTTAAGAAAGAATTTGTAATCATTGCAAATATTCAGTAGTTGATTTTTTTTTTGCTTCAAAGTCATATCATACCCTTCATTTGACAGAGTCTTTGAGTATTTCAATGTTCAAAATAAGCATGCCTAAAAAAAAAATAAAAAAAATAAGCATGCCTTTGAAAAAGGATTTTTACCTCAGATAATTTATGCTTGGGCTTTAAGACACACATTTTCAGATATGTGTACCAATACACTAAAGCATTGTTTACAAAAGCCATCTCAATAAAATAGTTTTAAAAATTCATACAAATGCATGGTAGGCAGCAGTTGCAAGAATAAGGAAGAACAATTATAGAACATTATGCCAAGCTTAATCTCAATTATGTAAAATTAAAAGGATTTTTGAGTGTATTCTACATTATCATATTCTTAAATATGCACAGAAAAATTCTAATTTGCCTAAGAATTATGATGCTTTTTCTAGACAAACTGGGAACCTAGAAGAATTACTTTCTTTTCATTTCCATTTTTTTAAAAACCATGAATGTGTATTATTTTAATATATAAACTATTAAAAGTTACTGCCTTTATTGTTAGAATCTTATCTAATTTTCTAATTACATATCTTATCATTATACCTATATTACTTATATTGTATCATATTATATACAATTACTACATAATTATAATTATAATTATCTATTTGTTATTGCCAAAGACATAGTATTTCAGATAATATATTTTGCAGCACAATTGGGATCTTCTGCAGTTTTCTAGATGTAAACTCTGAATGAAAAGTCAACATCTCTGAGCCAAAAATCTATTTTCTGTGATGTAAGGAGAACTGATAAATCAGAATGAGGCATTTACAACTGAGAAAGAATGATCTATTTTCCTTAATTCTCCTAACAAGAATTTATTTAATGTGTATTAAGCTTGAAAAGGCTTATTTTTTTAAATATTTCATTTATTTATTTATTTGACAGAGAGAGAGAGATCACAAATAGGCAGAGAGGCAGGCAGAGAAAGGGGGAAGCAGGCTCTCCGCTGAGCAAAGAGCCCGATGTGGGACTCGATCCCAGGACCCTGAGATCATGATCTGAGCTGAAGGCAGAGGCTTAATTAAGCCTCTGAGACACCTAGGCACCCCAAAAAGGCTTATTATAACAGAATGGATATACCCTGGAGACAAGGGAAAGTCTTTTTAATTCTCCATGCATCCCCAATTCAGCACCTGGAATTTGATCATTCCCATAGAGTCATAATAAATTATTTACATTTTTTAACAGTTTCTAACTCTTTTCCTATTTTCCTATTATTATCTTTTTTTTGTTTGTTTAACAAAGTAGCTTCAAACCTTAATGTCAATAAAAAATTACTATGTAAAGATATACACACAATATTATGCATGCTATGTTTTATGGGTAATTTACAGATATTATCTTCTTTTAATATGCTAACTAAAAAGCTATTATGTATGCATATGTATGTAATAGATTTTTAATTAGCTTATAAAAGATATAATATATACAAAATATATATGAAGTACTTTGTGTGTGTGTGTGTGTGTGTGTGTATAGTGAATTGAATTGTAGTCCCCAAAAGATAAGTCGGCCCAAAACCTTGGAATGTGACTTAACTTGGAATAAAGGTTTTTGTAATATGGTTAAGGTAAGGATCTTAAAATAAGATCCTTTTGTATTAGGGTAGGCCCTAAATCCAAGGCCAACATCCTTATAAGAGACAGAGGAGGAAAGACAGAGAGACAAAGACCACACGAAGATAGAGTTATGCCCTCAAAAATACCAGCACCACCAGACGCTGGAAGAAGTGAGGAGTGGTTCTTCCATATGAACTTCAGGGGAAGCATGGCCCTACTAAACCCTAACACCTTGGTTTCAGATGTCTGGCTTCCAGGACTGTGAGAGAAGAAATTTCTGTTGTTTTATATCACCAAGTCTGTTGCTGATTTGGTACAATGGCCCTAGGAAATTGATGCAGTATCTATACGTAAAGACCACAACATTGGTATCCTAATTGGATCATTTCTGAGAATAAAAGCGGGGAACAATCATTAATGACATTGGGACAGTAGGGTTAAATAAGAGTGCCTGTGACAGTTTTGGTATGTATGATCATTTAATGTACGAAACACGAGACCACACTGTAATGTCCATAAAAAGGTTAGCAGAGTATCTGTGATAAAATATGTCAATAAAAGTAACTCTTACTCTCTGTTATATGTAATAATAGTATAGGAGGGACTGAGGCCCCCAAAGTATGGACTTTCTAACCAGGTTTTTGGTGTGGAGGCTGGGCAAAGGAGAGACAAGAAATGGAGCTGGAGAGGAAGGAAAATGATTGGCCAATGGAGAGCTTCTCCAGGCTAGTAGTCAGACAAGTGTCAACAACTCTGATGACTAAGCTGCTCCAAACTCTCCTGAGACCCCTGATCCGTCCTCCCTCCCTCCCTTCCTCCCTCCCTCTCTCCCTTCCTTCTTCCCTTCCTTCCTTCCTTTTCTCTCTTTTCTTTCTATTCATTCTTTTCTTTTTTTTAAGTAGGTGCCATGCCCAGGGCAGAGTCCAACGCAAGGTAGCCCAATATGGGATTTGAACTCATGACCCTGAGATCATGACCTGAACTGAGATCAAGAGACTGACACTTAACTGAATGAGTCCCCCAGGCACCCCAACCTTTCCCCCCATACTGCTTGTACACTGAGCATGCAAGGAAGTGATTGTCTTATTCCCTACTTACAGCTAATGTTCAAGGTCTACCCCAGCTGCAAGACTGGGAAATCTGTCCCAGTATGCTGTTGAGTTGTAAAACATATTATCACTATCAATTAGAAAGACAAAATGAGAAAATGCCAGCAGGTGTAAGACTGGATTCCTGAGGGAAATTATTCTTATCCAACCCTCTGACAAGAACATCTTTGTCTGAGAACTGAGCAGGAGGACCTTGGCTGACCAAATTCTTTATTTTATAGTTGAAGAAACAGAGACCCAGCAACATACCTCTGTCAGATAACAAGATATCCAGAAAAGTCATAATCATCATTGTATTTTTATGTCAAAATATTTGGGTGGATTCTGTCCTTATTTTGGTGTATCCATACTGAGTGTGCCTGAGAAATCAAGGTAGTATAGAGAAGACGTTTCATTTTTGCTTGTCATCAAAATAGTTCTTAAACAATATAGAAGTACTTGTCCCCATTGCCTTCAAGATATCAAATTATTAATTGAGTACAAAAAATCTGCACTCAAGGGACCCACGCACATCTGACTACAGAAAGTGAAGAGCCCTCTAAAATTTCTGACTTTAGGACAAGACATTGAAAACGTGGTTTAAAAAAACAAAAACAAAAACAAAAAACTAGAAACTTACTTTGTGCTAACCATATGCTAGTTATATCCAAAGCAGTTTCCATACATTATCTCACAATGGCCACATTATGTCAATATGATGTTTCCATTTTACAGATGAGCAAAGGGAAGCTTAAGGATATGACAGGATTTGCCATGGAACCCACATTCAGGAACTATGGTGTACCAGGGCATTGTACTAAAAACTCAAGTACCTACCCTCCAGAGGATCTTATTCACAAGCCTGAAAGAAAGACTCTATTCAAGTCCACTTGTTCTCCTAAGTTTCTGCCAGACAAAAATATTGCTAAAATATTTTCCATTTCTAAACTCTAAGAATCCAAAATTCATAACAATTAGGTAGATATATTCAGATGCTTCTATAATTAATGAGTACATACTTTCCCCCTTTTAAACCTTAATGCAGAATAGTCAAGGAGGGTGAGAATCTGTTGAATGTGCTAAAGATTTTATGCAGTTTTTAGTTTATTTCTTCATAAGACAACTGATTCTTATGCTCATTACAAATGATCCATTTCAATGAGAAGATAATTAAGGCGTCATGCCATATGCCAGTCAATCTTGAGACTAAGGTAAGGAGAATAATTGAGAATCACTATTTATTTCAGTTCTTTTGATTGGTCACAAATTAATTCATTTTACTGGTTGGAATAGGAAGATGGTTGAAAACACCTGTTTTTCTAATACAACTCTATCTCTTGGCAAGAAGTTATTGTGTGTATCAGCATGTATCACAGAAACCTTCCCGAGATGTCTGCTGTCCTGTACATAGCACCACTTAGACCACTCTAAGAAATAATTCTCTTCTTTTATGACATACCTCTGCTTCCAGGAGAGCTAGAGGTGGTGACTTGTCCTCCTCCCCCTCCTCCTCATCCTTCTTCTAAAACATATACAGTAGCACTACTAAAATAGAAATTAAAACTTAACATGTTCTTAAATAGAAGCAAATGTCCGGACAGTTTAAGTAATGTGAACATTATATTTAGCCCTGAACATCTATTTATCAGGATGAAATGAGAAGCCTAATAACACCTGATATAAGAAAATATACCAAGTAGTCAAGTGATAAGAAGTAAGCAACTTATCTCTGGGTCATTTTGCATGAAATATTTGTACAACATAACATGCCATAATCTTTAAAATACCTTTCACAATGAGTTTATAACACATTCTTTATGTTACTGTTTCTTGCAGTTTACCCTTAAATAATGTCATGCTGTTCTTTGACTATTTTACAGGAAAAAAAATATAGTTTGGGTTTAAAGAGCTATTTGCTAACATATGTTTATGACGATAAAATCATGTAGATAGGAAGGTATTTTAAAAATAGCAGTTATTACCATCAGCATAGAATACCCAGTTTCCTTTACTTATACATATGTAAAAATGTGTGTGTGTGTGTGTGTGTGTGTGTGTGTGTATGCATACACATCTAGAGAGAGTGTGTGTGCAAGTGTGTGGGGAGAGGCAGAAGGGGAGGAAGAGAGAAAATCTTAAGGAAGCTCCATGCCCAGAGAGGAGCTCTGTAGGGCTCAATCTCATGACCCTGAGATCATGACCTGAGCTGAAATCTAGAGTTGGAGGCTTAACCGACTGAGCCACCCAGGAGCCCCTATACCTTTTTATATTTTAACGGTTTTCTATCTGAGGTGAGAAAAGAAATATGAACAGCTGTATGTCTCTCTCCTTGAACTGTATCCAGAACAGTTACTATTTCAGAGGAAGAAGAGTTAATAAGAATGAACTCTCTGGAATGGTAACTGAATCCTTAAGGTCCTGAACTGGCCAAACTGCTGGGATGATTCATAAAAATTCTTAGTAAAGAGAATGAGTTGATTCTGGAAACTATGAGTGATGTTTTGATCAAAGGTAATGGAATGCATTAAAACAAGAACATTTCCTTTTCAGTTACTAGTTCTCTGATTATGGTTTTTCTGTGTTCTAGAACATGTGAAGATTATTACAGAATGTTATGCTGAGGGCCTTAAGTGAAATTCCAGCCTTTATTCACTCTGTGCAGATTTTTAAATTGGAATCTGTAAACAGATAATTTTATGCATGCTCTGTTTTAATTAGGTAAACATACAAATTTAAAGGTCACATATTTGAAGTAGATCCCATTAGGCAGAGAAATGTTTTCTGATGTATCAACAACAAACAACAATGATTGAGGTTGATCTTCAGAAAACTTAAAAATTAATAGAAATTAATTAAATACTAAATGCTTTCCTAGATTGTTAGTCACTGTAGATTAAATGTGAACTTGAGAAGGAAGGAGAGACTACTGATGCCTAACTATGAGTTTCTCATGGCCTAAATAACCCCCTTTTTCCTCCAGAAAGCTATCAGTCTTATCCTCCCTCCACTATGCTTTAAAGGCACTTATCAAGAAATAAGGCAGGGCAGGGAGGGGACAGGAAGAGGGAGAGAAAAGGTGGCAAAGGCAGACCCCAAAAGTGACTTCAGTGCGTTGCATCTAAAAGCAGAACATGGTAAACTAACAAGACTGCCTAAACTATCTTGTCAAAATAAAGTCATATTGGAATGCAGTTAAAAATGTTTGCTTACTTTTGTTAGTGCACTTAAATACAATTTAATATTTTCAGTATGTTCCCTTTTCACTATATTACTAGCTGTTAGCTAGTTACAAGCTGTTTAGCAATTTCAGACAAAGTTAGTGTCTCGGGACCTAACAGCACCTGGTAAATAAAGGAACAACAGCAAAAGCAACCAACACACCAACTAACATTTACTGAAAATGCTCCCCGTATTGGGCCCTATTCTAAGCAATTTTGCATATAATAACACACTTAGTAGTCATAATTACACAATGAGGTAAGTGTAATTAGCATCCCCATTTTACAGATGAAAAAAAAAAACACTGAGACACAGAGAACTTAAGAAACTGAGATTGCAAGGCTAATAATTAGCCCAGTTGTCAGGATTCGAACACAGCAGTCTAGCTTCAAAGCTCATGCTCTTAGAAAATCATCTATTACAAAGTCTAGCAAAACATAAATTGTTTAGAAACTCATGTTACTTGCTCCATTCACATCCCAAATATTCTGTCACTTCTGATGGATAGTTACAAAGTAACCATTATAGCTTACACTGGCAACTGATAACCAATGAGTGATCCTTGGAAACAGGTAATTTTGAAGTCAGTCATAACTAATGCATGTTTTATCACATGGTTAGGTAATAACTTTTTAGTAGCTGAAAAGGACAGTAGCCCATCCAAATCCCTCCAGATCACAGCCAACTGACTTTGCCAAACTTAAAAAATCCTTCATGCAGAAAGGAGAAAGAAAAGACCATTTCCTATTTTACTTAGTTGACAGCTTTAAGTTCAAAAGTAAAATTAACTTTGAGATCAGAAAAGAAACTGATCAATACTCTGCCTGCCTTGTGGATTTTTGTTAACCCCAG
Source organism: Spilogale gracilis (assembly GCA_004023965.1). Lineage (NCBI taxonomy): Eukaryota > Metazoa > Chordata > Mammalia > Carnivora > Mephitidae > Spilogale > Spilogale gracilis. The sequence goes on along the minus strand of PITA01004942.1, from coordinate 65,432 downwards.
CCAGACAGGACACATGTAAACACTTGTCAGCTCTGCGGCGAACGTTGCCTCTTGGTTGGGTTTTTGAGATTTAAGATTGTCTCTTCCTATTATGTATTTTCTGTAGACCACTGTTTTTTCTGCCACCAGGTGGCGATAGAGAGTCACAATTGCTTGTCCGTTTTTCTGGGGCCTTGGGTGGGTACCAAAAAAATCCCATTTAACTACATTATCATAAAATGATTGAGTTGTTTTAATACACACACACACACACACACACACACACACACACACACACAAGCATTAATCAGGGCCCATCTCCAGGAAAAAAAAAAAAGACAACAAACAAATATTGCTTATATCTTCTCTACCCAAAATTTTATCAGCACTAGGACCGTTTTCAGACCAGGCAACAGTGATCTTGTACATGGGTTTTACTTCAACTCGGAATACACATTATGAACACCTTGAGAGCTTGATCAATGTCCAGATCGCACCCCAGAATTTCCTACACTGAGGCCCAGGCATCCGTATTCAAAAAACCCAAAAACTAAAAAACCAACTTTCCAAATAATTCTCATGTCCAGTCAGGGTTGAGGCTCACTGCCAGAGAGAGTTATATGCTTCTTAAGGGGGTTGCGGATCGTTGGAAGGGGTTATCACTGAGAATAGAATCTGCTCTTCTATTTACTAGATTTGTAACAACAAATCACGTTCTAGCCAAGTGACTTAAGATAACATAATCATAAGATTATCATTTATAAAGTAGAAAGTTAATATATTAATTTACTTTGGGGAAAGAAACTCCTAAATGAGCCTAAATGTCTGGGCTGATTATATTAGCCAAATAAATCTCCCCAAAGTAGATATCCGTTCACTCATTCACAATTTAGAAGCAACAGAAACACTGGGAAAAACAAATTCCAATCTAAATTCAGATAATTTGATGCATCTAGAAACCTAAGAAGGGCCAATAAATAATCTTCAGGGACAACGGTGACAACCTAAGTATGATGGTCTGATGGATCCCTTTTTGTTATAAAAGGGTTGGTTTTACAGACCAAAATAACTCTCTCCACCAGCCAAGCCCCTTCTTGCTGGATACAGCCAAAGGAACACTAATATTTTTTTTAACTCTCACCCTTTTCTTTCCCTGTTTTGTAATCATCAGACTCATCTGTGATAGGCTGAAGAGGATGAAACAGTTCATTTCATTTTCCAAAGAAATCAAATCACCATAATGGATGACACTCCATCATGATACCATAGGCAGCCTGACTCAAGATTGCTGGATACCTCAGCAGCTATCCAGGTGGTGTGGAAGTGAGGGGACGTTGAGCAGTTAAAGGGCAGGGGGAAAGTCGATGACACTAGAGCAGGCTTGGGGATGGCAACTAAAAGATCCCATGGAAGTGTTTCAGGATTGTTGCAGAATTAAATATGGCTTGAGTAGCAGAATTCTAAGATGAGGATTTATGAAATGAGTCGAAAAAGACAGTTAGCAAGAGCAAGGCAAGATAAAAAAAAAAAAAAAAGAGCAAGGCAAGATCCAAAGGTCCCAGCTGTTGGCAGATGCCTGGTTCTACTAGAGTGATGCTGAGGACTCACGCAAAGCTGTAAGGCTACCTAGTCTTAGGACCTTTGCTTCAGAAACTAGATGACCTGTGAAATGACTTTAGCTCTGCCCCCTCCAACCTGTGTATTTCCAAGCACATTTTTTTTAACATCTGAGTACCTGTTTCTTCATCTGTAAAATGGAGGAAATAATTATTCTTGTCTCAAGGAGCTCTTATGAGAATTTTCAAAGATAGTCCAAGCAAATTACAATGATTTGAAGGTATAGTTCCCTGGGTCAGCAGCATCAGCTTTGCTGGGGAACTGCAAATTGTTCAGCTCCACCACAGACCCACTGAGCCAGAAACTGAAGCCTAGCCCAGTCACCAGTGTCTCAACAAGCCCTCTGGTATAACTAACATTTGCAGGCAACTAATTTATAAGATAATACAGCCTGTAAAAATGGAAACAACAGAATCCCTCTTCTAATTACAGGAAGAAGGTCAGAAACAGTAGGATAGCTAAATGGGACATCGGGTTCACCCAAGGCGCACCAGCCCCAGGTCTGCTTATCAGCAAATCCATCACAAGATAAATGAGAGAGCAGATTTGATCCCACCAGTTGGAAATGAGTAACCTGCACTTAAGTCTAGGGAGCATTTTTTTTCCCTAACCTGGTACATTAAAAGCTGCTGACCCATCATCCAGTCACCTGTGGTTTGGGGAGCGGAGGTCACATGATAGAAACATACCCATCTAACTCACTATCCGGAAGACAACGGGCATGATAATATCCCACATTTCCTTCTGCCATTCTAAGGCCTCTGTGTTTCTAGATATCATAGAATCAGTTTCTTCTCAAAGCATCAATATCATCCTTCTACCCTCAAGACATATATTTTTCCTGTTCGTTGTCCTCTTAAAATATAACTTAGTGCTTCAGAATAGTAAGTCCTTAGAACATGCTGATCCTATCTCCATTCTGTCAATCTCTATCTACTGGCTGATGCTATTCATTCCAATTTCTCTGGCTGTCCTGCTTCCCTGATTATCTTATAAGGCCTCTGAAGCCTCAAGAGCCATCAGTCTGTTATAGGACTATTATAGGACTCTCAACTAGATATATGTCCAAGAAAGCCATTGCATATGATGACCTATACATATTTTAACCTTATACAAATAAAACCTTTTTTTTAAACATCAGATCACCATTATTAGCTCAGTTTCAACTGAACCACTTAACATTGTGTGTTTTGGTTTTGCTTGTTGGCTCTCAACTAATTTCTGAAAGTATCTAGCAGATTTTACCATACACCTAAACATATTCTCCAAAGATATCCAAGTTTTAGTTTTAATGAGTAAATCTGTGCCATTCCCTTCATTCTAGATCAATGCTGTAGCTAACAAAAATATCTAAAATTCACATATATTCTGGAATTATAGGTAATACATACAATTCAAAATAATTCATCTTATAGGGCAATGGATTAAGCATTTTAAGGCCTACATATCACCTTTCTTGAAACTAGGTATACTGTAACATTGGAAAGCGAGTTATTTTTACAACAGGGCTTTCTAGAAAATGCATATATTTGCCAGCTTAATGATTAACACATTCGTGCCCTCCTTGCTTGGCATCAGACGAATCTGCTGAGGGCCAGAATGCTGCATTATATTTAATAGAGTCACATATGTATTCAAGTGAGAACAGGTGCAGAACATTCAAAGAAAAACCTCTGTAAATGCCTTTAAAATTTTACTAGAAGCACTTAAGCCGAGGAACTTTTGGATTATATCTCAAAAATATAAAGAATTGTAACCTTATCAATCCAACGCCCCCCAAGCCAAAGCAGACTGAAATAGCAAGATTTGTTGTAAAGAAGACTAACACAGGCACATGGCCTTTTTGTAGATAGGTTGGTACTTAAACTAAGACGGGATTTCTGATAATGGGGATTCCAAATACATGTAAGTTAAATATACAAATTAACCAAGTCTTTGTAAGTTTCAGGCTGGTAAAACATCATCCTACTTATTATCTTCTTTTAAAAATAACTTTGTACCTTTTAGCCCTCAATGTCAAAAAAGAAAATAAAACAAAATAAGACCTTCATTATAAGAGATTTTTTTCTTTTTAACTAATCTGTATCTCCCTTGCTGAATAGTCAGATCACATTCTCTTGTTTTTATCACAGGATTACACACACACACACACACACACACACACACAAAGTGCGCTTTTTTCCCTTGCATTTTACTTCTTTACTTCTCAGGGACTTTCAAATTTCTTACAATGTCATGTAGTAACATAGAAAATACCTTAAATATTTTAAATTGCTCCATTCTTCCTTTTTCTGCAAGTTGATTCTTTCCCAATTCTTTCTTATCAGTCTTATTTTCTAAACTTATTCATCTTCACTACTACTTCTTGAACTTTTCCAAAATTTAAGACACATCTGTCTTAAAATTATGCCTCTTGAGTATAAATCTGAAATACAATCCAGTATTAGTTGACATCTCTGTAACAATTCTGCTATTTTGAAGAAGTCAAGCAGCCAGTGTTGCTGTTGATTTTAATCTAGTCATCAAGAGAAGAATTATAGCTGGACGTCTGGCTGGCTCAGCCAGTGGAGCTTGTATAACTCTGTATCTCAGGGTTGTGAATTTGAGCCCCATATTGAGTGTGGAGATTACTTATAAATATATAATCTTTAAAAAGAGAGAGAGTAGAATTGCACCAAATCTATCAATATGTTGCTTCTCTGCAAAGGTGATAGTTTAATGAAGCAATGTAGTTTTCCTTTACATTTTATTATCACATATTTGTAATGAAAAGCTTGATGAGTTTGATTTGAACATGGGAATTTAAATGCTGCTTTAAAGGAAAAGAAAAAGAAAAGGAGATGTATGTTAATGGCAAGAGATTGAGGCCCCACATTGGACCAAACAGATGGCCAAATTCAACCTCAATGAGACAGTAGGGATCTGTGAAAAACCCTAATGTAATGAGTTACTCAATCACCCTTTCAAAGTTAACACACATTTTTGTGGAAGCTCATACTGAAATATGAAATTGGAAAAATAAATACAGAAGAGCATATACACAAACACAAGAATCCCCAGTTTGGATAAAAACGTAAGTTCTGGAAAGAGCATGAGCTTTTGGAAACCACTTGTTACGTTTTTGCCATATCTGAATGTTCAAATTAGATTTTTGGTAGACCCAATAATTACAAGCAATTGAAGATTATTCAGCTAATCCAAGACATATGTGTTCCTAAGGTTTTTAGTTCTATCAGAGTCCTACAAGGTAAGCAGAGAAATCTGTGTTTGGTCTCCAGGTGGACACTTCACAGGTAGCTTTGGCTCCCTGTTCCTCTTGGACCAGAAGTGAGTACCACCAAGTGGCCAGTGATGACAAGAGTCTGTCTGTGACCAGGATTTTTGCAGCTTCTTGCTGAGGTTTTCAGAGTTCCACATTATCTCCATTCATCTCCACTGAGGACAGACGGCTGCTTAGAGAAATGCACTGTTGAGCCTCACTCCCTTGATTTAGCATCTCCCCAGCTAGATCATCTCATTTGCCAACTATGGCAAATGAGTGAGTGCCCAGATTTGGTTATTCCCAAATTGTGTGTGATGCTCCGTGCTGAACATTTCCCTTGCTCTCACCAAACGTCTCTGGCCTGGGGATGGCTGCTGCCTTGCTGGAGGCTTGTTTTGGTCCTAGAAATATTTCTTTTCATTGGGGCCCAGTGTTATTCTGGAACTCTCAGCTATAGCAATGAGGTCTATATTTTCTTTATTTTCTTTTTATTTCCCTCCCATTCCTGTTAATTTGATATTACCTTTCTACACTTATGTGCTTAAACCTTAGACCCATGGCATGTTGAGAATAGATTTTTATTTCTTTTAATTTCCTCTGTGACCTTGTTACTCAGAGAGTGGTCTGTGGTCCAACATTATATGCATCATCTAGGAGCAGAAGCCAGGCTCCACCCCAGGCCTACAAAATTAGAATCTACATTTTTATTTTTTTTTAAAGATTGTATTTGTTTGTTTGACAGAGACACAGCAAGAGAGGGAACTCAAGCACGGAGAGTGAGAGAGGGAGAAGCAGGCCTCCTGCAGAACAGGGAGCCCAATGTGGGCTCTATGCCAGGACCCTGGGATCATGATCTGAGCAGAAGGCAGATGCCCAATGACTGAGCCCCCCAGGCATCCCCAGAATCCACATTTTAATAAGACCTCTAGTGATATATCTGCACGTCACCTTCTGAGAAGTGCTACTCCATGATGTCACTGCTAATGGGAATATCTTCTTGAATGCCTTTAGTGATGAAGGATCTCCACTTCCTCAGGCAGATTATTTTATTTGGGGGCAGCTTCCATCATAAGAAAGACCTTCCTTACATTGAAATTAATTTTATATCTTCATGAATTTAATTTATAGGTCCAAGTCCCTACTTAGACCTGCTTGGCCTAGCCCAAAATTTAATCTCTTGATTATATGACATTCTTCCAAATACATTAAGATAAATATCAAGTTCCCCCACTTTTTATTTCAAAGTAGGAACATTCACTTGATTGCCTCAGTATGTCACGTGATTTCAAGTTTCTTCTCCCCTCAAGACATTCCAGTTTGACTCTATCCTCAAAAGAAATCTTCCTAAGGTTTAAGAATCTCATGGTCCAGCATTCAGAGACCAGATAATTAGTATAACCTCAAGCTGGTAAGACTGAGTAGTGGGATCTCCTCACTAATATTTTTGCTGCCACACTATCTTGATCAAAATCTTTTTTTTTTTTTTAAAGATTTTATTTATTTGACAGAGAGAAACACAGCCAGAGAGGGAACACAAGCAGGGGGAGGGAGAGAGGGAGAAGCAGGCTTCCCAGTGAGCAGGCAGCCCGATGTGGGACTCGATCCCGGGTCTCCAGGATCATGACCTGAGCCGAAGGCAGTGGCTTAACCAACTGAGCCACCCAGGCGTCCCTCTTGATCAAAATCTTAACCGCCAATCCACTAGAAAAATTTAGCATGCCGTATGTGGAAAATCACATATTTGTCTGATGCAAACCTACACATCCGCTTTCTTTAAAGGCTCCTTAGTACACTAAAACCTGAAAATATTCCAATAAATTTACCTAACTTTTTTCATCCTTTAAAACACATTTGTTAGGCCCATTCTTGAATGAAGGGGTTGGCAACTTTCCCTTTCTCTCAATAAACCATCACAACTGGTGGTACCTGGGTGGCTCAGTTGGTTGGGCGACTACCTTCAGCTCAGGTCATGATCCCAGAGATCCGGGATCGAGCCCCGCATCGGGCTCCCTGCTTGTCGGGAAGCCTGCTTCTCCCTTTTTCACTCCCCTTGCTTGTGTTCCCTCTCTGGCTGTGTTTCTCTCTGTCAAATAAATAAATAAAATCTTTAAAAAAAAAATCATGACTAACGGGAGTATGATTTAAATTCTCTGAAGTTGCATCAAATAAAAGAAAACCATTCTGTGGACTCAACGAAGAATATGGGCATAGAACTGGAAGAAGAAAATCTTAAAAATAGAAGGCTGTGTTCTCACAGGGGAAAGTGCAATCGCAAACTCTGTGATGACATTAGCCCTGTGGAAATACGAGCGTTCTCTGGTGTTCCAGCACTTAGACATCAATTCATGGTGGTCTCAAGCTATGTTTTTGTTCTGGCACATTAAACAGAACGAAGACATATGTCTAAATTTAAGACATCCTTTTAGTGCTCTGTGCACGAGAGCCAGCTGAGAAATGTGAACTATTTCAAAGCACTAGGAAAGGAATTGTAGACACATCCTTTGTTTGGGCATATATTTTTAATTATCCTGCCTTTTAATATTCTTCTCCATTTGAGGATAATCAGACAAAATGGATCCTGCTGGGCATTGTCATGCTTAATAAAAGTAAGACTCACCATCTGCTAATACGGCGACAGCGTGGCGCATACGACGCGCCAGTGGCGGAGCCACATTCTGATGTAATTATAACGCCACATGGAACTGTGATAATGCAATGCCCTGCTTACATTCGTTCTAGCACTTAGAGTAAACTCTTCTTGCTTGAGGTGCTAAGCAATTCAACCCGGGGAGTTTCATAGACTAATAAATGCATTGAATGCAGGACGCAGATAACGGCAAGGACAAGCAGATAAAAGGCTGTGGACCATTGTGTTTGAGTCTGCAGACCAGGGGTCGACTCCCTGGGTTTAATCCCAGCTTCCCTGATGGCTAGTGGTGTGACCTCAAGCAAGATCTCAACCTTCATGAAATGGAGGGAATAATTTGCTTTTCTTGTAAGGCTACATTACATGTAAATGGAATCATATATGTAAAGATTTCTCCTTAAGTCCTATTCCCCCATGCCCCCTCCTTTTTTTCCTTTCTCTAAAGTTCTTTACATAAAGATTTATTGCCTTTTTTCTTTTCTTCATCAAAAAGCCATTAAGAAAGCCCAAATAAAGTGGGTGGCCCAGAATTGTCAGGCTCATGATGGTTGGAGCCAGTATGCCAAGGGGGTAGCAGCCAGATGGTATCAGAAAATTGGTGACTACTAGGGATTTGAGGTAATGTGTACTGTGTCTCCCACTGTCAGAGAATGGGGGGTACAGATGTGGAAGGAGGAAGAGAACAGGTCACATGGCAATGAAATGGCAGGAGAAGAATCAACAGACACTCAGCATGCTGAACACGGTGCATATGGACAAATACAGGAATGAATGTGTGTACTATGGTCTGAATATCTGTGTCCCCGAGAATTCGTATGTTGGTCCCTAACCTCCAGGGTGATGGTGTTCGGAGGTGGGGTCTTTGGGAGGTGACTTCTAGGTCATGAGGCTGGAGTTGTTCTGAATAGGATTCGTGCCCTCACCAAAGAGAACCCACAGAACTCTTCCGTCCTTCCATCATGTGAGGACATAATGAGAAGTCTGTGATCAGGAAGTGGACCCTTGCCTGACATACCAGCACCCTGATCTCAGTCCTGCAGCCTCCAGACTGTGAGAAGTAAAAGTCTGCTGTTTATAAGCCATCAGGTCTAAGGCAGTTTGTTACAGCAGCCCAAACCCACTAAGGCAGTGGGTCTATATATAGAAATTTTCTAGCTCACTACTCTGATACCACAGTAGCCATGAGCACATCTAGTGTCCAGATGTTGGTGTCCACACAGCGTCCTCCGCTGGAAGGAACCAGGGCTCCTTAGAGCAATGAGCGATCCTAGGGCTGGCTTAGGAAATGAACAGAATGAGCCTAGAACTTGTTGCTGTGCCAGAGAGTAGGGAACTTCTCAAAGAAGGATGGGAACCTGTCAAAAGAAGAGAAACTAGCTTGAAGGGACACCAGCTAGTCAAATCTAGGATAATTTTGATCATCAAAATAAATCCTGACAGTAGTAAATTATAACATATTGAATAAAACAGGAACTCCTGAGTCCACAGGGGTGTACAGAAATCAAGAAACAGACAAATACACAAACGAATAAACAGGTAAATGAGAAAGCTCTTCCTCCTATGGAAAGCCAACTATAATAAATGTGGAAGAAATGATGACAGAAAATGGCCATTTGGCACCCATCAGAATGATAATTCAGAGCAGAAACATTCAATGTGTTAGAAACTAATGGGTAAACATGAGGTGAGGAATGGCATTTGAGTTGGAAGCTTTCGCCTGTGAGTCTCCTCTCCACGTTGTGACCACACCACTGCCACAGTTCCAGATGCCACATACATCTGCCAGCAAAGAAGGGAGGCTTTCCTCACAGGAGGGGCTCTTAATTGGGAAGAACAATTTTCCCAGAAGGTGGAAGGGAGACTTTCTCTGAGGTCTGATTTGCTAGAATTAGGTCATGCAACTGTCTTTAAGCCAACCGCTAACAAAGGGAATGAGACTATAATTGAATGAAATTTATAACTGACCCCCTGAGGCTAGAGTTTATCTGTTTCCCAAAATATAATCAGGATTATTCCAGAAAGGGGGAGACAAGGGCAGGGGCATGGCTATGGCGTAAGCAGCTCACAGTGTCTGACACATCAGGGGTAAAGACAAATCCCTATCACTAGTATAATCTGGCCATTCATAAATCACCAGCTTCATTAAAACTAAGTATTTGTGTAAGCTTCTTAATTCTAATACAACAACGTCATTCATTCTAAAAATGCACATTTGTAGGACAATTTAACATCTCTGAAATTGAGTTCGCCTTAAAGGTGGTTATATAATTGTTCAATTGGCAACTTTCTCCTTTGTGGTCCACAAATTAATAGTACATCTATATTCGACGGAGTATTCAATTGGGTAGTATGCAGCAAACAAGTAGTGGTTACCGTGGTCCCTATTGGCAAACATGATCTCACTTAATCGTTGTTACAGCCCTATGAGATGAGCACTATTATCATCACCGGTTTAAAGATGAGAACACTGAGGTTTATTAAGGCTGATTTGTCAGATCCCACAGTAATTTTAGGGCAGAACAGGGACTGAGTCTTTTGTTTGGTACCAAATTTTGTACTCTGGCCAGCCCCACCCCTGGCTATCACTGAGTGTGTGTGCATTTGCTCATTGACTCAACCTGTATGTGGGGTGCCTAGAAGGTGCCAGATACTATATGAGACACTGCAGAGGAAGCTGTGGGGCTAAAAATAGAATAAGAGAGATTAATAATAAAAGTAATAATAAATATATCACTAAAATAGCAATAAGAAAGTGACACTGTGATAGATTGCTTACAAATGTTTGATACCCGTCCTTGGGGAAAGACTTTACCCCCAGTTCCATTAATGGCACGCTTTATTTTTGTTGTTGTTGTTGGTTTTTGTTGTTTAAAGATTTTATTTATTTATTTGACAGACAGAAACACAACGAGAGAGGGAACACAAGCAGAGGGAGTGAGAGAGGGAGAAGCAGGCTTCCCGCACAGCAGGGAGCCTGATGCAGGGCTCAATCCTGGGACTCCAGGATCATGACCTGAGCCTAAAGCAGATGCTTAAGGACTGAGCCACCCAGGTGCCCCGAGGAGAAGGCTTTGTTGTATGACAATATGACCAGCAAAATACGGGAGAATGTAGCATGAATCATGTCCCAGAGAACTTGAAGCACTAACCAATGCGGTAGCTCTTCTCTTTCTGCCACAGTGACCCCACAGTGGTTCATTTCCCAGAGAGAAGCTGCCCTGTCAGCCTGGGCTCTAGAGTGGAGAAACCAGAGAGGACATTCACAGCCACCCTGCAGTGTACTAGAAGCAAGAGTGTGAAAATAAAACTTCAGAGGTTGCCAGCCACTGAGGTTTTTGAGGTCATTAGTTACTACAATATCTTCTACCTTACCCTGATGATTCAGTGACTTCACTTTTAATTAAAAAAATAATAATAAACATGTAATAATGTAATGCCTAAAAGCCAAGTCTGTGCAAGCCAGCCTGCATGGCTTCAAATCCCACCTCCATTTACTAGAAAACTGGCCTTACCAAATGCACCTGACATCTATGCCTCAGTTTCCTAGGGGTTAGGACCACACTTACCTGAGAGCATCATCGTGAGGATTAAGCACGTGAACACTAACAAACCTTTGAGGACAGGGTGACACACTATGAGGGCTCCATAAAATATTTGTCCAATAGAATTTCCGTTATGAAATAATAGAGGGAACTCAATTCAAAGGGGAGCAGTCAGGAAAGGAACATCCTGCAAAGTTTTAAGTTATGTTTCTTAAACCTTCCAGTTAATGGCAGTTTTCCCAAGGAAAGAAATTTCCTGAGAATTGCTGCATATTTAAGGATGAGGAGAGCTTATGAGTTCGTGCTGAAATGTGTATTCTGGGTGATCACCTAGTCCACTGGAACGGAATAACTCCCCTGAGACAGTCTCATAGAGCCCAACAACAATAACAACAAAAGAAACCAGTTAAATATACAAATACTTAAAGTCCTGAGTGCCCCCAAATACTCCATCATCGAACTGCTCCTCATATTTATCATTAAAAGCTGGAATCGCAGAACAGCTGGGAGAGGCTAGCTACTTTCCCAGCAGGTGGGCTGAGTCGGCCATGTTTCTCTGCTAAAGCCTTCTTCCCCTGCTCCTCAGTGATCTCAGCCAGCATCTGCTTGCTGAAGACCTGGAGTCTTTCAGGAGAAGAAAAATCCTTTCATTTCCCGAGTAGAGAAGAGGTTTAAAATATGGATCTTCCTGATAGGAGTACTATAGCTGGAATTAATTTACAGTCAGTTATAAGTTGCTGTTAATAAACACAAATAGCAGAGAAGGAGTCACTAACACCAGAACTTGTGGGAATGCACAAACCATAGAAAAGGAGGAAAAATGATCACTCAGCTTTGCCTGGGTTGCTGCTGTAATTCTTAGGAGCTTCATCTTTTCAAATCACTTGTCATGTGCTTCAGGTCCGGCTCTCCTCAGCACAGCAATCCCAGCTTTAGTGGGTCTGTGTTTGAAATGTATAAACTCTTTGCCTAAGTTGATTCCACTGGTTGCCAAATGTTCATGTGTGGACCAAGCCCTCCCTCTGGGCCTCTGACTTTCTCACTGTGGGCTGTGCCAGGGGCGTAGGTTACACGTAGAGGAGAAGCCATGTTGAGACAGATGATGTCCGCACTGGTCCGCATATTCGGCAAAACTAGAATTTTTGTTAGTCTCTTTCATCTTTGACCTACACAGTAATTTATGTTTATCGTGGATAGTGTGGAAAATCACACAGGCAATACATAATTATATCTAATAAACCCAATATTCAAAGATAACTGTATTATCCATGAATATTTTCCAAACTATTAAGTTTTATTCAGAAGTTCACATATGGAATATATATATCCCATGGAGCAAATGTAGTACCATCTATTTGATCATGAGAGACATTTAGGTATTTGTTTCCCTTCAATTTTTTTTTAAAGATTTTCTTTATTTTAGAGAGGGAGTAGGAGAGGGAGAAAGAATCTCAAGCAGACTCCCTCGCTGAGCACAGAGCCTGGTTCAGGGATCAATCATATGACCCTGAGGGCATGACCTGATTGGAAATCAAGAGTCAGACGCTTAACTGAGAGAACCACCCAGTTGCCCCTCTCTTCGATTTTTCTATATGATTTTCAATAATATCATAAGCATGCTTAAGGACAGAGCATACCCTTGAGGATAAATTGTTAGGTTAAATAATATGAAAACTTTTAAGTTTAAAGATTATTGCCAAATTACCATCTAAAGGCAATAAAATCTGCCTTTTTAAAACATAGAATGTGGGGTGCCTGCATGGCTTAGTCATTGAGCGTCTGCCTTTGCTCAGGTCATGATCCCAGGGTCCTGGGATCGAGCCCCACATCAGGTTCCCTGCTCGGTGGGAAGCCTGCTTCACCCTCTCCCACTCCCCCTGCTTGTGTTCCCTCTCTAGCTGTGTTTCTCTCTGTCAAATAAATAAAAAATTAAAACAAAATAAAAAAATAAAACATAGAATGTCCTAAAGACAATGCCGTGATTTTTTTGAGGACTGACCTCACACTGCCATACACAAAGCACTAGGATTCTTTGACACTTTGCAATTGATCACTGAAATTATTTACTATCAGCAACGTGAGGTTTCATGATGTGGACACCTGATTTTGCTGAGGGATAATTTGAACAACACACCCTGCAAAGGAGATTCAGTCAAAGGCCCAGCACCTGCTCCTCAAATTGGTTGTGTGGTTTATTACCAATTCATCTATTCACAAAAATTCCATGGTGTAAAAAATGAACAATAAAACTACATCAAACATTGAAAATATAATTTGCATATGACACAATGTCACATGACTCTTTAACTAATACGATTCAGGGGAAAACCAAAAGCTTGAACAGATATTTATCTACTTAAAAATGTGGGTCTTCTTGAAGGTTTGGGCACAGATTCCACAGGAAGATCATTGGTGCACTACTCCACTAACTACCGTATAATTACCTAATGTCTATATAATGCAAAATATAATATGTATTAGGTGCACATATGAGTATTGAACTCCATCCTTGAAAGAAAGTTTAAAGACTTTCCAATGTAATGAAAAGGCAGGTGTCATGCTGGTCTTTTTCTCATTCTTCATCTTTTGTTTGCAGCTCTGCTTACTTTCGCTTGCTATGTCCATGTGACTGGCTTCCCACCCTGGCTTGGGTGCATTTCACCTCCCTGCATTGGAGCTTCTACTAGGATTTACAGATGGTTACAAGACTGGTTACAGGATGTTTACAAAACATGTACAACTTCAGGTTCTGCTGAAGTGCAGAAGCTTTAGCAACAATGTTTTTCAGGCACACCTGTTGTTAAATGGCTCTCCAAGGATAACTGTCATTTCCTTTGCTGGATCCTTTAACATTACTCTCCAACATAATTATTCTGTTTTTTTAATTAGTTTTGTTTCTTAGTATTTAGGGTCTGAGTTTAAAACAGTAAGCCATTAACCAGACATACATTTCCTATTAACATAAAAAAACTTCCTTTAAACATTATTTTAGGGATGTCTGTGTCCCTCAGTCAGTTAAGCATCTGCCTTCAGCTCAGGTCGTGGTCCTGGGGTGGTGGCATGCCCCTCATGGGGCTTCCTGCTCAGTGGGGTACCTTCTTCTTTTCCCCCTCACTCTGCTTATGCTCTCTCTCTCTCTCTCTCTCTCTCTCTCTCTCTCTCTCTCTCTTTCTTTAACATAGATAAATAAAATCTTTTTAAAAATTACTTTATGCCTGAAAAAAGCACAACTATGATGGATTATCATTTCCTATAGCCGTCCCTGCTCATTCTGGAACTCTTGTTCCCCAAATATAAGATATGCCACAGTGTTGCCCTGCTAATAATTTTGTATAGTTGAGAAGTACACTGAAATGGGGGGAAAACAAAAACAAAAACAAAAACAAAAACAAGAAAAAGCCATGTTTCTTTTCAACTTCTGCATGCTTTTGTCCAATATACTAAGTTCAATACTTTTCAAAGGAACAGGTTTTAATACCAGCTACCTCACTGGTAAAGCATGTGCTCACAAAAAATTTTTACCGACACATAAAGATTTCTTTAGAGTCAACCATAATTACTGGTGACGTCCTATTTTGGAGATGGTGCATTTGTTAGTGACTGACCAACAGTATCTTAGAATAGAATTCTGAGGCTGAAGCTCATATTTTAAAATTTCACTTATTTTCAGTTGTGCTCACAGAGAAATAGAATTCATATGGATAAGACATTTTCATATAGAGATGAATTTCACTTTATTACCTTTAACCTTTACCATCTGTTCTACCAATACACGTGGTCAGCGTAGGGACGAGCGAGTGCAGATGTCTCCAACAGAAGGCATTCAGTGTACATTTTATAATGCCTCACAGACAATGCATATAGGAATTCCCTCTCTGAAATATAACATAAAACTTATTTAAGCCTCGTTACTTATGTTTTACTATTTATTTCCATGGCACAGCTATTTTAAAACTTTGTTGATTAATTTTAAATGAAAACCCTACCCCTCTTTTCCTCCTCTACCCTCCCTCCCCTTTCCCTTGTCCTTCCCCTACCAGCCTGATGCCCCATTCGTGTTTTAAGGTTAATGCAATCAGAATGTTTGCATTTAAAATTAAACATAAAAAAAAGGATGTCCCACTGCTTGGCCACATGAATAGAATGAATTGTCCGAGGACTGTCTTCCACCAGCTCTTAGAGGGATTTTATTTGTTTGGTGAATGAATCATGAGGGTTAATCTAGGGCACTGTGGTACCAAAAAATATAGACACCTTCCTTCCTGCTTTTTAACTCCCCAGGCTGGAAATAAGAAAATCAGTTTTAGGCAGCAAATATTGAATCAGGAGACATTTCCATTTGATCTAAAATTCCATTACAAGATGAGTCCCAAGTAATATTCTCTTTTCCCAAACGTGTCTCACACACATTTCACATTTTTAACCTGAGGAAGATGTGAAGAAAAAAAGAAAAAAAAAAAAAGTTCTCACCATTTGTCTGTGTGCCAAGCCATCCACTGACTTCAAACTTGATTGGGAAAAAATATAAGCAAATGGGACGTGTGCTTTCTCCAGCCACACAGTGGTAAATTGGAGAAGACGTTCTGTGGGGTTCTTGCGGGAATTATTAACTAAACTGTGTTTATCCTCTCTTGCTGGCTAACCTGCTCCAAGCAAGTAATGAGCTCAGAGAAAATAAAGCAAATACTGGCCCTTCTCAGGCCTTTCTACCATTTTTTTTATTTTTGCCACCTACTATTTTTCTGAATGTTTTCTTGCTTTTGTGTTTGTTTGACCAAGTACTCTAACTGAACCAAGCACGGGCTTCCAGGTGATGACTTGGGACAAGCAAAGCAGGTCTCTGTTCCCTGCATGGTCTCAGTAAAGGTTCTCAGAGATTCACATCAGGTCCACCTGATGACTCAATTAAATATGTAGCATTTAAGTTAGAAGAGCCTCCATCTCAGAGTCCTCAGAATTTGCTGGCCAGAGAAGGGAGATGTCTGGGGAAAAGTATATCCTGTGAGGCCCATCTGTAGCCTTAAATAGGTCCCCGTCATTCCTAACAATCTCACCCTTCCCCTCTGCCGCAGCTCAGTAAGGGAACACTACCATCCTACTTCCAACGAGAGTGGAGAGGCCACCAAAATGATTCATTTACCACCCTCAGTCTGCCATTTTGTTGAAGACAGGGAAGCATAAGTGCATGGCCATTTACTTGCAATCACATCATAATTCCCATTATCGGACTGCTTTTCATTTCCGATAAAAATACCAGAGACCAATGGCTCTTCCATAAAAATGTGTAATACTTTTATTTATTGTATGCATTTTGTGTGACTTTCAGCAACTGGGGGTTGGGATTAGGGAAGAGAAGGACAGAAGGATAGGAAGATGGTTGAGGATTGAAGGGCAACAAAAGGCAAAGGCACAAGTTACCAATACTCCCAAGAACACACAACATGTGAAAGGGAAAAGAAATCCCCTAGCATCTCCCATGCCATTCTCGTTTTCCCAAGGCCTTCTCACCCCAGTGGCTGTTACACAGTTTGCAGAGAGACTGAGCCCTACTCCCTGAGAGCATCACATCCACTATCACTACCCAGCCTTGGTGAGTCCATTCCTCACCAAAACAGACTTGTTCCTCAGAACTAAAAATTGATTTTGACTGATTGCATTCATGTACAAAAACAGGCTAACTTTGAGGAAGCTCCTCCATTGTTTACAATTGTTAAGGTCATTCATTCAAACACTTTTGGAATTTATAATTTATTATCCTCCTTGCCCAGATTTACACAGCATTAGTGAATTTAATTTAATTTAATACACTAAATAAAAGCCATTTTTAATATTGTGGCATAGTAGGAAATCATACATATTTTAAAGTTACTACCTTGTAAACATAGCCAAATTATAATTATAATTCTTGCTTGTAGCAATAAAATCTAAACATTTAAAAAGTTGGGTTTTTATTATACAAAATTAAGCATAAAATCATTAAGCTTGTTTAACTTCTTCTATCCATAGGTCTTCCCAGTTGGGATCTTGCCCCAGAAAAGACAAAAAGAAAAAGAAAGCTACACAGAAACCATAAGCATTAAGATACTTGAAAGAAACTGAGGAAAAGTATAATGTGAGTAGTGGTTTTCACTAAGGCAGTACATACAGTAATGAGTTTTAAAACAATTTCTTTGCATACTTTTACATTAAGCATATACCACGTTTATCATTTTAAATAACAATTATTTTTTAATACAGTAGTTTCCTTTCTGCCTTAATTCAGATTCAGAGGTCAAGGCAGGGAAGATGGAGGCTTTAATAATAATTATAATAAAAATATTACAGCCTTGGGGCACCTGGGTGGCCCAGTTGGTTAAGTATCTATCTTCGGCTCAGGTCATGATCTCAGGGTCCTGGGATAGAGTCCTATGTAGGGCTCCCTGCTCAGCAGGGAACCTGCTTTTCCCTCTCATTCTGCTTCCTTCCTACCCCAAATCCCCACCCCTAATCCTGCTCTCTGTCTCAAATAAATAAGTAAAAGCTTTAAAAAAAAAAAAAAGGCAAGAAAACATTACAGCCTTTACAACTTCCATGCAGACAGGTAGACAAACATTAAGAGTCTCGAAGAGGAGAGCTTCCCTGCAGGGGATGCCATCAAACTCTAAATGATGAATATTCATATAGTCCATGCTAGGGACCAAATTCCCTCTGTGTACTTTAGCTACCCTTATGATCATCCTATTTCACAGGTAAGAAAACTGAGGTCACATAACTTGGCCCAAGATCACACACTTAGTACGGGGACATGGGCAGATTGGCTTCAGAGTCTGCAATGCCCAAGCACCACATTATGTAGCGGCCAACATGCCTTTACCCGTTACGTTAATGGGGGTGGACTAGTCTCCTTTGGTGCCATGAGCCTCTGGGCAAGTTATAGATAAGGGTGGAGGAGGAGGAGAGGGATCATCATCATTTTCTCAAAAAATCGGCTTGCCTGTGTACTCCCTCATCTTTAGGGTCCAGTGTGGACAAATTCATGTCCACCCTGAGTCTCCATCAATGCTTGGCCCATTTCAGGGACAAGGAAACTGATGGTGGAGGTGAGGGGGTATTGCTCAGCAAGTCCCTTGTCCAAGGATGATTTCACTGAACTTCACCATCATTTGCTGGTTAAACTGGCCTATGACATTTCGGGAGCAAATATAAAAGGTGCCATGCGTGCCCTGGTGGAACTTTCCATCTTGAGGAAGAGGACTCTGGCGGGAGTCAGGCTGCCTGGGAGTGGAGGGCTTGTTATGGGATTACTATACAATTAAAAAAGAAATTAACAAACAAAACAAACCCCTTCCCTTGTACATATGTGTGGTATCTGGGCTGCTACACCCACTGGGCCACTGACAGGCTGTGTTAACCCGTGCACAGGAAAGAGCTACTCAAGCACGAAAAGAAGGAAGAAAGAAACTGATTTCTTTTGAATCCTTTTTAAAAATCGTGGTAAAATATCCATAGACAGAGCTATGGATAGTTCTCTGGAGTTCAGAGGTATTTAGCACATTCACCTTATTGTCCTTGCCCAGGACTTCTGTCATCTCCCCAGAGGAACACTCAAGCCCATCATCAGGAGCCCCACACCCTCCCTTCCCACAGTCCCTGGCACCACCATCCCGCCGTCTGTCCTCACGGGTCTGAGAACTCAAGGTATCCCAGAGGAGTGGAGTCATATGGGATCTGGCCTTCTGACTAGCTTCCTTAACTTAGCATGATATCTTCAAATTTTCCTCACGTTGTAGCAAGTATCGTATTTCCTTCCTTTCCAAGATTGAATGATACCCCACTGTCTCATTCATCCATTTGTCCATCAGAGGACGCGTGGTTGCTTTTGCCTGCAGCTACTGGGAATCATGTGGTCATGGACGTGGGAGCACAGCGATGTCATCAGGTCCCTGTTTTCATTTATTCTGCGTACCTATACACAAGTGGAATCGCAGGATCATATTGTAATTCTACTTTTTTCTTTTTCTGAGTAAACACCATACTGTTTTCCTTTGTGGCCGCAGTATTTAATGAGAACTAGTTTTTAAAGCCAATGCATGAGTTTTATTTCTTCCTCCCTTCCACTCACACTTCCTCCACTTCCTCAAAAAGGCCAAGGGCTCCATAGGTGGTTCTTACTCGTGTGATTGTCAACTATATCATTCATCACCTCTGTCCAAGCCGGTCCTCAGCCTTTTCCCCTCCCTGACGTCAGTAAACCACAATTTCACAGATCCTGAGGAACCTGGGCAACCATGGGATGCAATTTTGGCCAGCTCCTGCCAAAATTGCATCCTTGAAATTGCAGGCCAGAATCAGCCAGGAGCCCCACTTGAGCTATTCATCAGGAAATGAGAATAGCGTCAGTTTCCTAACATTGATGATACTGTTCTATCTAGCTCACAGTTTGCTGCTTCGGAGCAGAGATGGAACCTGAGCCAGGGGAAGCATCGTGCACACCTGTTTTCCAGCATCTTTGTAACAAATGTCAGGAGGAATTCACCCAAAACTAGTTCACATATCACCTGTAGAAATTCTGGAGTAGCTAACCTCATACTTGAATGGGAATTATTAGTTATTAATTATTAATCTCTTCCAAATTCACACATTAATAAATATCTCAGCTTGTCTTCTGAGAACAAGATAATGGCTGCGTCAGGATAAAGAATTTGGTGTGGAAATGTTAGCAGTGATTACTTCTTGTGAAATTATGGACTGTTTTATTGTTTATGGTTCTGTAATGGATATTGGTGACTTACGTAAATAGAATACATATGTCCCTATGTCTATATGTGTGTGTGTGTGTGTGTGTGTATAAACTATTGTATATAGAGACACTGGGTGAAGGAAAAAAGGCACATTATGGCAAACTCTAATAGTCACACCCATTAAAGCATTGCTGAAGGTCTGTGGGGTGATGGTTCTTTTTTTTTTTTTAGAAGATTTTATTTATTTGACAGAGAAAAATACAGCCAGAGAGGGAACACAAGCAGGGGGAGTGATAGAGGGAGAAGCAGGCTTCCTGCCGAGGAGGGAGCCCGATGTGGGACTCAATCCCAGCTCTCCGGGATCATGACCTGAGCTGAAGGCAGTCACTTAACCAACTGAGCCACCCAGGCGCCCCAAAGGGGTGATGGTTCTTGCCATCAGACCCACCTTTATTCTGGCAATGAGGAGTACATCAGGGAAATGGTATAAAAGAAAAGCAGACATAAGGAATCATCTGAGGGAGATAAGTACAGGAGAGCCACAACTGCTGGGTGTCCCGCATAGAGCCACAACTGTCCCACATAGACACCTTCTGAAATGCCTCCCTGCACATTTAATCAACAAAATGTACTAATGGAGAATTCACCATGTGCAAAGCAATATATGCTACAAGGATTATAAATGACTGTTCTTGCCCCATAGTCTTTAAAAATCTAAATGCCAAGGCTGAACAGAAATAGTGCCTGTGGATATAGAAAGAGGGAATCAGGGAGTGAGGATAGCTGGGGGATGCAAGCAGAGAAGGTTTCTGGGGTGAAGTCATGTCCTGATGAGTGGAGTGGATTCTATGAAGATTCTTCCTCGTCTCCACAGGATGAACACTCTCTTCGCCAGGACCCGAAGGGGGAGGTGATCATCTGGAGCCCAGGGTGCCCGTCTCCAGTTAAAACTGGAGAATGCTGGAAGGGTGAACAGTTGAATGGCCCACCAAGGAAGAGAGAGTGAGGTCAGGGGAAATGGCAGACCCACCAAGTTTCACACGATGCCAGCAAGTTAGAGAATGGCCAGCTGCTCATGCTTCTCTGAGGGCCAGCCTGTTGGAAGCTGCCTCCCATCCTGACTTCCTTCTCAGCTGGGCTGCTGCAGACTCCTCCCTTCACACCCCTTCCCAGCTGTGGTTTGGCACTCTCTACGAGAGCAGTGATGGCCAGAGTGCCCTCTGGGCTTGTCTCCTGAGAGCACAGGCCTGCCTGTTTCCACTACTGTTACCCACAGAGACAGGCAGAGGAAGCTTTTTTTAGATGGCCAAAGCAAAGTGGCCTGGATGAAGTGCACAGGGCCGTGTGGTACTAATCAGATTTGGTGTCTGGGACACCCGACAGGCCCATGCATAAGCTGTAAGGAGCTTAATGCTTTTCCTGCTGCACCATAGAAGCTTCTGGCTTAGCACGTGGAAGCATTTGAGGGATGGAATGAAAACTTCTCCTGGTACATGATGTTTGGCTGTGGCCAGAAGGAGTCGTCAAGTTCTACAACAGTTGTCTTTTTTGTCCTGAGCCAAGGAAGTAACTATATCTGGATGATGATAAATCAGATCTGCAAACTAGGACCTATGAGCCAAACCTAGCCTGTCACTCGTTTCTGCAAACCCTGCAAGCTCAGAATGGTTTCTCTTTTTAAGCAGCTGGAAAAAAAAAAAAAAATCAAAAGACTATTTTGTGACCCATGAACATGATACAAAATTCAGACTTTTTTTTTAAGTGGGCTCCATGCCCTGGGTGGAACCCAACATGGGACTTGAACTCATAACCCTGAGATCAAGACCTGAGCTGAGGTCAAGAGTAGGATACTTAATTGGCTGAGCCACCCAGGCACCCCTGAAATTCAGATTTCAATGCCCACGAATAAAGTTTTATTGGCACCCAGCCACACTCGTCTGCTGACATACTGTCTTGGGTTTGTTTCAGGCTTCAAACGCAGGGTTGAGTATTTCCAGGAGAAACTGTTTCCCATTTGTCTTTACAGCTTGTCAACCACTGTGCTGAAGCAGCGGCCAGTGTCACTGAGGGCAGGGACAATGTGAAGTAGTGAGTGGAAAATTAAATAAATGAGGACACTGTTTTTATTCTTTTGCTTGGTTTTTTTCGGAGTGGCATTTTTCAATGTGCCAGGATTCTGAGTTGTAAATCATACCACACTGAGGAAACACTATATCTGGAGTTTAGCTTTAATACTTAAAATAAAATTTAAGTTTAAATTTCCTTCTTTTTTTTTTTTCTTTTTGTATATTCCTTCCCCACCTCTTCCCCCCCTCCCCCAACACAGACAAGGAAGAAGCATGGGCAGGTAGACACTCAGTATCCCCTAGGAGCAGAGCAACATGTTTCTGCTCACAGAGCCTCCCGGTAGGAAGAAATACAAGAGCAGCATCTTGCAGACCCCCCACGATGGACCCCAAAGGATGATTAACTGAAACAATGTTATGGGAATGTATTCAGTATGCACAGATGACAAAACTCTAGCAAGCCAGCTCCCTACAGTTATTCTAATTATAGACACTGCTCTCAAAGTTTAGTGAAGCTACACAGCATGGTCCCTTTGACAGGGTGTGGTTTAAGCTGACCATTTAAATACTGGAGAGATCCCTTTTGGTTAACTAGTACAATTCGGTAGCTCAAGACAACACTGTATCTCTCAGCTTATAGGGCTAAGACTTCATTTTTGCTCTAAGACTTCTAAGAAGATTCTTGCAAGCCAAACAGCTGAAATCAACAGTTAAAAAAATATTGTGTTGGGGTGCCTGGGTGGCCACTGCCTTCAGCTCAGGTCATGATACTGGAGTCCTGGGATCCAGTCCCATATCGGGCTCCCAGCTCCGTGGGGAGTCTGCTTCTCCCTCTGACCTTCTCCTCTCTCATGCTGTCTCTCACTCACTCTCTCTCTCTCAAATAAATAAATAAAACCTTTTAAAAAATATTGTGTTAAACAACAAAACGGCTTCATGCTTTCTCACAAAGGTGTTCTATAAGGAGGCCTTATTTCTGAGGAAAACTAGCTGAAGTACGGTGTATGGATGAACCAGAGTGGGAAGTGGGAAGTGGTAGAAGGAAGGAGGAATAGGAGGTAAGAAAACTGGCAATGTATTCCTTAAGGACATGCTGGAGTGTTGAGAATAATTTCTCATGGTTGGGCAGAAGCCCAGCCCACCATGTAGACAAAGGGCCAAGGTCAGGGAGTACAAGCAGCTTAAATATGCTGACCTATGACAACAAGCTCTGTCCATCTACCTGATTCCAACATCTAGTGAAGGCCATATGGTGCTCAGAAAAAGCATTAAACCATTAAACCATAGTACAAGTTATACCTGAGAAGATAGTATCAAAGGAAAGCGAGGATGGAAGCAGCATGAAGGGAAAGGTACTCTGGGTTGGGGATGCCCTCACTTGAGCCACATAGACTTCTGGATGGCAGAAAAAAGAACGTGATTTGGCAGAGAACCCAACCCAAGGAGAACTGGGATTTGAGATGGGGGTCTGGGGAATATTTCTGGGAAGGCCCAGGCCTTATACATTCCCTGGTCATTATGAGAATCCCAGTTTGCTCTGTGTACATTTGGCATAAGGACCAGGTCTACAAACTGTCTCTTGTGTCCTCTCTGTGAGTACACAAGCCCGTCCCCTGCCGGGTGATGGAGTAGAGACGTGATCTCACTCCATCCTTATCCCTCACTACGTGCACTTGGGGCTGGAAGACAGGCACAGCATGGAAGGATGTCGAGGAGAGCAGGGAGTGCCCCATCCTATTCCTAATACAAAGACCAATTCAAGTCCACTGGATCTCATTGGTCCTGGGGTTTTCTGCTACTCTTCTTCCACTCAGAGCCAAGGCTACCTCATTCCCTCTTGGGCCCATAGGAATCCTACTACTTCCACCCCAAGCCCAGAGACAGGGAACTTTGTGGGGCAGCTGGGCCCTTCTTTCTAGAGGACACACACAATCTCCTCTAGGTTCTCCTGGGGAAGAGGACACCACTTTCGTCTGCTCTCAGTTCTCTCATACCTCCCTGTTGCACCCTTCCAGTCTTGAACCTACAACAGAGGCAGAGTGCAAGGACCCTTTGGGGGACCTTGCTTCCTCCCTGGCCCTCTGTTTCCCCAGCTCAAGTAACTGTCAGCTACTGAGAGCTCAGGGAGACAGAGGACATGAGCTTCTGCTCCTCTAGCCTTCTTTTCATCTTTGGCAATGGCCATGGCTGGGAGTTTGATTCAAAGCTTGGAATTTGATAGTGTTGTTATCTGAATTCTTTTGTGAGTTTCTAATAAACTAGCTTCTGCCTTGAGTGGAGTGAGGTGTGTGTATGACAGGATTACTATTTTAAAATATCCCACTATTTGTGATATTTGGGCAAGCATTGCTATCTCATCACAATCGAATCAAAACATTTTATTTATCACATGCTTAATATTTTAGAAAATTAGTCTTTAGAAATGAAAGATCCAGTAAATAGTGCTTTCTTTGACCAAAATGTTGTAGTGACACTCTTTTATAACTCTGAAATATATAAAATTAACTCCCTGTGCCTCTTCTGATAGTTTCATAAAGGCTGGGTCAACTTAATGGGATATGTTGTCCCTATGTGTTAGAAACAGTGTGTTATTTGTTTTATTTTGTATATTTCTTTATATAAGAGAGAGCAAGTGTGAGCAGGAGGAGAGAGAGAGAGAGAGATCTCAAGCAGAATCCCCACTGAGCATGGAGCCCTACACAGGGCTTGATCCCAAGACCATGAGATCATGCCTGATCCAAAATCAATAGTTTGACACTTAACCAGCTGAGCCATCCAGGCACCCCTAAACAGTGCATTATCTTTGTTTTGAGCCCATTTTATATCCCTTAGGAATCCCAAGAGCCTCTGTTCACCTACATTATGCCATTTTTTTAAAGTTAATTCAACTGACAAGATATATAATAATTCCGACTAAAACATGGTGCTTTGCTTCGGTCTGAAAATTAGTGGAATTGCCAAATCTGATAGAATACAGTCCAGCTAATTTCTTTTAATTGGAGAATGAATAAATAAAAACATGAAAAATACAATTTTATTCACCCCCTGCACCTGATCTTAAGTTGCTTTGTTCTTTGTCTTTCCCTTGATGCTGAACCTGTTTCTTTGGGGAGGGAGAAGGATACAGAATTTTACAGGGCAGATCAAAGGGACAAACTTTGCCTTCATTATTACATATTTGAATATTCTTCAGATTCAATAAAGCACCATAGTTCGAAGAAGCCTGTCTTTACCAAGTTCAGGGAGGAACGTCTGAATTTTGGCTTTCCCAGACACCCAAAGAACATACAGTTAGATGCCCCTTTTCATAGATAAACCCGACAATCATTCAGGTTGACCCTCAGCTGGTTAAGGTATGCTTTTCCCGGATTTTACTCAGCTTTTTGGGTCAAAAGGAAATAAATCCAGTACTTCAATTTTTGAAAAAAAATTTTTCCCCACAGATTCAAAACCCAAACACAAGTGTTTTCTAGATTATCATTAAAAGTTAATGTAATTAATTATAAGATAATGAATGATAATGCTCTTCATTTGTATAACTATCTTTTGAAGCCCTCAGTGCTTGATACAAATTCCCTTATTTCTCTTACAACATCCTTCCAAGTAGAAAAGGAAGAGTATTAGTGTTTGAATCGAAAGATAATAACGTCTTACCTATGCATATGTTACAGTTTATAAACACTTCCACAGACATCATTTCATTTTTATTCTGACCCTCACAGCATTCTGTGACATACATGAGTCAATCAGGTGTCATGTTCTTCCATTTCCATATGTGAGGACCAGAATTCAGAAAAATGGATGGGCTGCCTATGTTCCACACTAAACAAATGGAGGGAACGCGCACTGCTACCTTGTTAGTGACTTTGCACGGAGGAGATACAGAAATATTAGGTGACTAATTCTATATCATATAAAAAAACACCACTCCAACGATCTTTATATTTTACTTTACGGCTTTGCTTTATATTTTCGTGTGTTACGTTTTTCCAATGCCATCATTTTGTCAAGTACACTGCGAAGTGCCTCCCAGACAGCATGTATTAGAAACAGGCCTGTTTGTTCCATTCTCCACAGAACTCCAGGGGGTGGGTTGGATTGGGGATTATTTTTTCTTTGGTTTTACATTTTGAAAGCCTTGCTCCAACTCTCAAAGGATGCTGTTAAACACAGAATAAATATTGAAGTGTCTCTCTATCTTCACAGTCTTTGTGGTGGCAAATAAATGTTTCTATGAAGGAGTTTGCTCCCTGAAGACCCACAAGTGGCGGTTAGAAAGTGTCCACAAATTAAAGGCAATGAAAGATCACTAACCACAAGTAATAGATGTTATAAAAAACAAAAAAACATAAAATACATAAAATAGTTTTTATATGTATGTATACTCTGGACTCTAACCAGGTGGCTACCATGTAAGTGTTTTCCAAATTGTGAGCATTTTTATACATACAAAGATGCTTTCATAACAGCAATCTGGGTTGGATAAATATTATCCATAATTACATGACTTATTTTAACTTCTAACAGTAGGACAGTGTTAATCTGAGAGCAAACACTTAACATTTTTTAATGCCTTCAAGTTTCTGAATCAGTAGTCATTCTGAAAGAATCCTCTGATTTTAATAAATGGAAAATAAAGAAAATGTAGAGTACAATCATTGATTCAGCATTGGAAACCACTCCCCATGAGGCAGGAGAAATCTCCACGCATAATCTCCGACAGTTCACATTTTTCTCATCATTGGAAAGTCATCAGGATTCAATGGTCATCCACTGTCTGGTTATCTTTGCGGAAGGCCAAGACTGACATGGCAGAACTGACATCAGTTTCCACTAAGAGTGTTTCCTCTCTCTTTCCTGCCTCATAAATGCTTAGAGAACATTCAAGAACTTCAAGAACAGGTGTCTCCTTCCTCAGAGATCTACCCCTTGGCTCAGTCCTGTTGATTCTGGGTCTACCTTTTCTCAGCCCTTTTCTTCTCTCTCCCCTGATGATATCCTGCCTGAGCCTTTATTGCTCTGTAGGGAGACAGTGGAATGCTGCAGAGACCATAGTAGTAGCGTCCTGACTTGTCCTTGCCCTTACTCCGACCCTACCCATCCCATCTGCACACATCTACCTCTTCATGTCCTAAAGAATGGCTAAGAATACTCCTTTTTCTGTTCAGAACTTTTCACTGCCTGCTTATTGCTTACCAAAAATAAAAATAACTATCATTTAACCTTGTATTGATTCTCCTCTTGCCACCAACAAGCTCACATTCAGAATAGAGCAACTCCTACTTTCAATGTGGACTCTGATCAAAGTCTTTCCTTCCATTCCCCCAAATTCCTCTGCTCACATCCAAATCTTATCCAGTTTTCAGTTTTCAGAGCTTTATATGAATATTAGCCTTCCCGGTCCTTCAGTCCATGTCCTATGATAGCCATCATCTTTTACCTCGATGTGTGTGTGTGTGTGTGTGTGTGTGTGTGTGTGTGTGTGTGTTCTATATTCTCAGCAGTTAAACTTCCTGAGTTTTAATTTCTGGCTATTGATGTGATGTTGAGCAAACACTAATCTTCAGCATTCTTATATTATGGGAGGAAGGAAGGGAATGGATAATACCAAACTCACGAGATTTCTGGGCAGATGATGAGCTTAAGTGCTCAGAGTAAATGTAAGGCATCATTGCATACAACTTCTCTTTCCTAAGGCAGTAGGACATTGGGAAGGGATTTTGGGCTCCTCATCATTGTTTCACCACAGCGATGGAACCCACACCAGTGTTTAATGCATCTCTGTGGAATAAACCCTGAGGGATGAGTCCCCTTCCATGCTTTCCAGAATGCTGTGAAAGACCCTTGTTTACTGACGATCTCAGTAGCTTCTCCATGGCCTGTTTTATTATGTGGATGGAATGATGAATAGGACATGAAGTGTGTAACACAAAGGACACAAGAAAATAAGACTACTCCCCATTCTTGATGAAAGGGAGAGCAGTGGTCATTCTCATTGTGTGTCTCCACAGGGCTAGAAACATCAGTGGCAAGAAAGCCCAGGAGAGAAGTTGGCAGTGAGTCCAAGGTACTTCATCCCATAGCAACACTTAGAGTAATCTTAATACTACCCTTGGAGTGATATGCTTTCCTCAGCAGGAGAGATTAGGAATTAGTTAACAGAGGAAACAATAGGAAATAATGAATAGGGTGTATATATGCCCAACTGTGACACTCTGTACTTTGAGGAACCTCTTTGTCCACCATTTGACTATGTGCCTTTAAGGGAGTAGGATGTTGACTGTAGGTTGTGCATTGAAATTTATTAAAAGGATTGGCTACAGAATCAGAAAGTCAACATTCAGAGGCATATGGTATTTATTTAGGGGA
This sequence comes from Spilogale gracilis, assembly GCA_004023965.1. Lineage (NCBI taxonomy): Eukaryota > Metazoa > Chordata > Mammalia > Carnivora > Mephitidae > Spilogale > Spilogale gracilis. The sequence continues at coordinate 37,230 of PITA01004942.1, read as the reverse complement.
TTCTTAGACTCTGATGTGTAACATTAATCCAGGCACAGACAGAATGAAACCTACGATTTCTCCAAATGGCTCTCATGTCTAAACACCAGCTTTATAAATACTGAATTACTCATCAACCTGGAATATATGTATTTTTCAGGAGTACCTATGTTTAGCATCTAAAGTCTAAAGAAACCCTGAGGACATTGTGCTCCTGAAATAAGCTAATCACAGAAAGAAGAGTCACATTCACAGAAATATAAAGTAGCATGGTTGTTGCCCATTCTATGGGTAAGTGGGAGAATTGTTGCTTAAGGATGTAGAGCTTGAGTTTTACAAGATGAAAAATTCTGGAGATCAGTTGCATGACAGTGTGAATATACGTAACATTATAGAACCATGCATTTAGAAATGGTTAAGATGGTACATTTTATATTACATGTATTTTACCACAGTTTTTAAAAAGCCATGGTAAGCGTATGAGAAGTGTGGTCATGCTAATCCAAGATGTCTGTGGGTGAGAAGTGAAGATGTTTGAAGAATATGTAGTAAAAGAAAACAGTGGTATCAACTCAAGCCCAAAATGAGGATAAAGATAAGCTCCTTATCCTAGCATCTATTCTTACATCTCTGTCTCGGAAATAAGCAAGAAAAATACATATACAGGCATTTGGCATTTCATTCCATTATTTGACATGAATTATTTGGGTAATTGCCATAATCCTTCACACTATTTTAAAGAGAAAATTCAGTCAGATAAATAGCTTTCTCGCACTGAAGTTTAAACAGGTGGAATGATTTCCTTTGAATTAACACAATAAAGTCCTTCTGGTTGAATGTATTCAGCTACTGGTAATTGTTTACATTGATTTCATTTTTAAATAGATAAAGCATTTCCATGACATGGTCAAGTTTCTTTCCTACTCTGTGATGTAAGTATTTGCTAGACTATTCCATATAGGACAGAGGAATAGCACGGTACCTTGGAACAGGAATGCAACCAGAAGTTCAGGCACAGTTGTGAGTCCTGCTCTTCCTCAGGGTAACCCTGAAAAATAACCTAAAATAACTAGGCCCGAGATAATCTTCCCTCACAAGGAAAGAATTAATCTAAAGTAGAGCACACTTGGAACGTGTGGGTGGCTCAATTTGTAAAGCATCTGCCTTTGGATCTTTTTGTGATCTCAGGGCCCTGGGATCAAGTCCTGCATCAGTTCCCTATCAGCAGGGAGTCTGCTTCTCCCTCTCCCTCTGTGTCATCCTCTCTCTCTCTCAAATAAAATAAAGAAAATCTTTTAGGGGCGCCTGGGTGGCTCAGTTGGTTAGGCGACTGCCTTCAGCTCAGGTCATGATCCCGGAGACCCGGGATCGAGTCCCACATCAGACTCCCTGCTCAGCGGGAAGCCTGCTTCTCCCTCTCTCACTCCCCCTGCTTGTGTTCCCTCTCTGGCTGTGTTTCTCTCTGTCAAATAAATAAAATCTTTAAAAAAAAAAAAGAAAAGAAAAGAAAAAATATTTTAAAAAAATGAGACCGGGTACACTTTTCTATAAAATCCAAATACTAAATATGTTAGGCTCTTACCCTTTGTAGAACAAAAGGTAAAATCAAGAATAAGAGAGAAAACAAATTTCCACAACTGTTTTTAACTGATGAAGTATAAAATATAAAAATAATTGTGTATCTGTAAGTATATATAAACTGGGAATATAAGCTTATTAATGAGAAAATGGAATCTTCTTTTTGGGAAAACCTTTTTGCTTTACTGAAGTTCAAAGTTAGTATTCCTTATCATCAATTCAATTGCAAATATCATTTGTAAAAAGCATTTTTAGCTCACGGGCAATACAAAAACCAGCATGAAGGTAGATTTGCTCCATTGGCTGCAGATTGCTAGCCTGTTTTAGGATCTAGATAATCTCAAAAGTCTTCTTTACCTACTGTAAGTGTCATGCTTCTAGAATGTTCCTTCTCAATCATTTTCGCTGGATTTAATTATTCTGCTCAATTTACACATGAGGTTATCTAGCTGAGTGGTTTCAAAAACCATCCACATATGATAACTTCTAAATTTTTCTCTGTTGTTAACCTCTCCACTATGGGATATATTTTTATATATGCCTCAGCTTTGTCCTTGTCATTTACCCTTTGACGTCTAAGAGTTATCTCCAATGAAACAATTCCGAAAACTCTCGCCCACCTTCTGACCTTCTTCTTAGTAAATGACCCTTTCATTCACCCACGTATTCAAGCCCAAAGTCTAAGAGCCACCTGACATCATTCCCCCAAACCTCCTCCACACCACCAAGTCAGAAGTCTAAGAGCCACCTGACATCATTCCCTCAAACCTCCTCCACACCACCAAGCCATCAGTGTTGATTTGAATACCTCTTCTAAAATAGGAGAGCAATCAAGGAGGTTGAGAATCTGTACAGTTGTGCTCAACACAGAAATGATCAGAAGTGTTCTGATTATAAAAGGAATTTTAAGTGCTACAAAGTAGCCCCCCAAAGAGATCTTCAGCACATCCACTTCCTTTCTTACGGCCACCTGGGTCCCAACCAACCCTGTCTCTTACCTGAACTACTACTCTTGCTTCCTAACTGGTATTTCAGATCCAGCTCTACCCCTTCACTCCATTCTCTCCAGAGGAGGCAAAATTATCATCTTAAACACAAGCCAGATTCTGCTGTTCACTGCTGAAACTGGTCCATAGCTTTCCCCCTATTAGTTTGATATCTGCTTATCATGTTCCTGGTACTATTTACATTGCTTGGAATTGTAGTAACCCAGATGGGCGAAAAGTCCTACCAAATGTAGCCTACATTCTAAAGGGGGAAAAATTATAAACAAAAGAGGAAAAATGAATTATGTAGCTTATTAAGATAAATGGAAAAATAAATGGAGGAGGTGGGCAAGGAGTTTGAGATAAGGAGGAGTTGCAACTTTAAGTAGGGTGGTCAGGAAGAGGCTCCCACTATGAAGGTGTCTTTTGAGTGAAACCTTGAAGGAGATGAGGCAGCAAGCAGGTGGAGTCCGCAAGGAATAGCATTCTAGAGGGAGGGAAGAACGTGGGCCAAGGAGCAATGAGGGAACAGTGAGGGCAGGAGAGAGAAGTAACAGAGATGACAGAGTCAGAGAGATGACAGAGGCAGGGTTATGGAGCCTTGGCGGACTTTGAGTGAGGTGTCTCGAAGAGCATGCTCTGGCTCAAGCTTAAGAGGACAGGTGCTACTGTGCATGATGGGAATCTTCTGCAGGGGAACAAGGGCCCAGGTGAGACCAGTTAGAACTTGACTGCAGTACCTCAGGGGAGATGTTAGAACTGGGCAAACCAACAGATGCTCAGCTTCCATGAGGTAGGACAGAGGAGTCAAGAGTGACCGCCCAGTTTTCAGTCCAATCCACTGAAGATGGGAGTTGCCATCACCTAAGATGGGAAGTCTGAGGGTGAAAGGGATTTGGGGGTACTTATTAGGAGCTTGGTGTTGCTTGAGATGCTTTTCAGGTGTTCAATAGACATCCCATGAGATATACCAAGTGGGCAGCTGGAAATCTAAGTTCAGAATGCAGAGGAGAGGGACAGACTAGAGACGTATATTTGGTGACCCTTCTTGTACAGGTGTTATTTGAGCCACGAGATGAGGTGAGATCATCTCGAGAAGGGAAGAGGATGAGGAGGGGTGAGCACAGTGGAGAGGCTGGGAAGGAGTAGCCAGCAAAGGGGAGAATGGGGAAATAAACTCGGTCAAATGCTGCATGGGGGTTAATTAAAGTTAGACTATTTTCTAGAATTCTCACCCAGCCTGGAAAATACCCACACAGTGTGATCTTGTCACCTCTGACTTCGTCTGGGGTTGCCTCTCTTGCATGATGGAGCCCTGTCCACCTGTCTGGCTCTGCTGCACATCGTGCCTGATGCCACTCTCCTTGAGGTCCAGCCATCCTGCTCTGTCCTCTGTTACCTGTTCCCTGCACAGAAAGCTCTTTCTTCTCGTAATACTTCTTTTCATTGCAATTTCGTTTCATGTCTACCTGCTCTAAAGTACCAATATCCCCCATATTCCCTCCATATCCTACCACTTCCTCTTTATTTCGCCACTTTATATGATTTTCAGACACTCTGCAATTACCGGTCTTTAGTTGATTTCCTCACATGCGAGCAGAGCTCTAGTCTGTCTTGTTCTGTGTTTTATCCCAGACCAGAGCATGGACTGATGTCGTAAGTATCCAATGAAAAATTACCCGAATAAAGGAATTAATCTATATTTCAATAAATTAACTAAATTGAGGGGCGCCTGGGTGGCTCAGTTGGTTATGCGACTGCCTTCGGCTCAGGTCATGATCCCAGAGACCTGGGATCGAGCCCCGCATCGGGCTCCCTGCTCGGCGGGAAGCCTGCTTCTCCCTCTCTCACTCCCCCTGCTTGTGTTCCCTCTCTGGCTGTGTTTCACTCTGTCAAATAAATAAAATCTTTTAAAAAAAATTAACTAAATTGTATATAAAATATGCTGATACATAATCCCCAACTTAGAAGTGCAGAGGAAGAAAGCTAGGGTATGTTTTTATTGGACGGTGCTATAAAGTATATGTTCTGGTCGTTTTCTGTATAGATAATGCTAAAACAGAAATGGCATTATTGGATCCCTTCAAGGCAGAGTTAGTCACATGGAAGACCATATGTGCCCAGCCCCTCACACACCCCTTCCATCCACCTGAGAACTGCACTGTACTGGACCCTCGCGCTGCTTTTTGAAGTGTCAGGCATCTGTCATAACAATGACACTATCTCTGCACAGGTCCTAACACAGGGTAGGCAACGTTGCTTGTTTCCTACAGAGACATTGAAAGACATTGATACTGAAGTCTTGAATGAGGAGTAGCTGGTGAAGAGTCAAATAGACTTGTTTCCTCCACGCCAGCCTTCTCAAGAAGAGGTCCAAAGCAGCACCACTGAGGCTGGAAACCTCTTTTTTGGAAATGCCCCTCACGAAGAAGAGGGAGCCGCCAGGAGTGGGGTGTGGGCAGGTCTGTGTTTGATGACTGGGCGCATTCTTTCATCTTCCTCCGCTATCTTACGCTCACTGTGTGCTGCTGCTAAAGCAGTAAATGGTGTTTGTCTTAGCTGCAGAAGCGAGGCTAGGAGACTTTGAAGTGTTTTCTGTTGCTTGCCGTCCCCTACTGTTCCTGTCAGCAAACTGAGATAAAGCTGATGGACAGAGGTGTCTGGTCTAATTCCTTTATTGACACATGGTCCTGTCTTCAAACACCAGTGTAAATGAATAGGCACGGAGATAGTAATGTGTCAGTAATCGGCTGCCAGATAAATGCCATTGTTTACGGACTGATCCCTGCTTCCTAAGGCCCAAACAGCTCCAAAAATCTTACAAATTAGCACCTCACTGAGATCAAAGAATTGTCTTTTCTCTCTGCAGTTACCTGCTTGGGGAGCTGAGCAAGCAAATGAGACTGTCCAAGATGTCTCTCCCCAGTGCAAAAGTTTCTTTTGAGAACAAATGGTGAAATTATCCACTTTTTCAGAAGTCCCCATGACGACTCTCATTTCTAAGGTCGGTGGAAAGAGCCATGTTTGTCCTTCACAACAAGTCTTTTGAGATCATATTAAACTTGAGATTACAAAGGTAAAAATGATTTTAAATACAGTGGTGCCATAGTCCCTACAGCCTCAAACAAAAGACATAGGGGGAAATTAGTATTTTCTGAAGGAGTGAAAATTTAGACTACAAATTCCTTGCCCTGAAGCACATTCTATTAGCTGATGTCCAAAATGACAGTTTTTTAATAATTTATTTTTTTCAGTGTTCCAAGATTCATTGTTTATGCCCCACACCCAGTGCTCCATGCAATAGGTGCCCTCAGTACCCACCACCAGGCTCTTCCATCCCCCCCACCCCCTCCCTTCCAAAACCTTCAATTTGTTTCTGAGTCCAGAGTCTCTTATGCTTCATCTCCCTCTCTGACTTACCCTAGTTCACATTTCCTTTCTCCTCCCACTGTCCTCCACGTTACTTCTTATGCTCCACAAGTAAGTGAAACCATATGATATTTGACTTTCTCAGCTTGGCTTATTTCACTCAGCATAATCTCCAGTCCCGTCCATGTTGCTACAAAAGTTGGGTATTCATCCTTTCTGATGGAGGCATAGTATTCCATTGTATATATGGACCATATCTTCTTTATCCATTCATCTGTTGAAGGGCACCTTGGCTCTTTCCACAGTTTGGTGATTGTAGCCATTGCTGCAATGAACATTGGGGTACATATGGACCTTCTTTTCATGACATCTGTATCTTTGGGATAAATACCCAGTAATGCAGTTGCAGGGTCATAGGGTAGCTCTATTTTTATTTTTTTAAGGAATCTCTACACTGTTTTCCAAAGCAGCTGCCCCAGCTTGCATTCCCACCAATAGTGGAAGAGGGTTCATCTTTCTCCACAGCCTCTCCAACACTTGTTGTTTCCTGTCTTGTTAATTTTGGCCATTCTGACTGGTGTAAGGTGGTATCTCAGTGTGGTTTTGATTTGAATTTCCCTGATAGCTAGTGATGTTGAACATTTTTTCATGTGTCTTTTAGCCATTTGTATGTCTTCTATGGAGAAGTGCCTCCTCACGTCTCCTGCCCAGTTTTTTATGTGGTGATCTTTATTTTGGTTGTTGAGTTTGAGGAGTTCTTTACAGATCTTGGATACCAGCCCTTTGTCTGTAGTGTCATTTGCAAATATCCTCTCCCATTCCGTGGGTTGCCTCCTTGCTTTGTTGACTGTTTCCTTTGCTGTGCAGAAGCTTTTTAGTTTGATGAAGTCCCAAAAGTTCATTTTCACTTTTGTTTACTCTGCCTTTCGAGAAATGTCTTGAAAGAAGTTGCTGTGGCTGATATCAAAGAGGTTACTGCCTATTTGATAGATTTGATAGATTCCTGCCTCATGTTGAGGTCTTTCATCCATTTCGAGTTTATCTTTGTGTGTGGTATAAGAGAATGGTCAAGGTTCATTCTTCTATACATAGCTGCAAACTGACATTTTTCAACTTGGAGATATTGAGAGGTGAGAGAATGGAACTCTCATTTTTCAACTTGGAGATATTGAGAGGTGAGAGAATGGACAGGATGTCATGGATTTTATGTATTTAGTAATCATGTCTTTCATATAACTCATACAACCTGGAAATAAGAAATCCAATGGACAAACCATATGGTTTAGGAAAATATTGGCTTATTTATAAAAAAAGATAAGATTCTTGGTGGCAGGCTTTTTCTTTCATGTAAATGAAGAAAATACACTTTCAAGTTCTAATAGTACAATGAACAGTCTTAGTCAAGGGTGTGGACTCCTACAGAAGAGCAGTTTAAAGAAATAAAAATGGACTATTTTCTCTACATTAGTAAATTTGGGCATCCTTTTTTTCACATATGCATTTTCCTTCAGTTATTCGTAACTGCCAAAGAGTTTGTGAGCCTGGAAGCGAATTAATGGTAAATTTTAAGATGATTCCTCTCATTTTCCCAAAGGCACTTTCCTCGCAAAAAATTACAGTGTCCTTGGGAGCAGCCAAGGTTAGAATAAGACTCCCTCCCACCTCCCAAGATGCTCTCCTCACCTAGGAATACAGACAGCTCTAACCCAAAACAACAGGCTATGAAACCAACCCAGAGCTATTGAAGAAGCCCTTGAAATATGCTTCAATATTTGACAATATAGATATAGATATATAGATTTACTTATTTATTTTAGAGAGATGGGGGGGAGAGGGAGAGAGAGAATATCAAGTAGGCTCCATGCTCAGCACAAAGTCCAATGTGGGGCTCAATCTCACGACCCTGAGATCATGACCTGAGCCTCCCAGATGCCCCAATATTTGGTTATATTTACCCTGTTAAAAACCCCATGAGCTCCTGATGTTAGAGCACAACATGAGGAATGGGTAGAAAAGTTAAAGTAGGGGCTCCTGGGTGGCTCAGTCATTAAGCATCTACCTTTGGCTCAGGTCATGGTCCCGGAGTCCCGGGTTCAAGTCCCACATCAGGCTCCCTGCTCAGCAGGAAGCCTGGTTCTCCCTCTCTCACTTCCCCTGCTTGTGTTCCCTCCCTCACTGTATTTCTCTCTGTCAAATAAATAAATAAAATCTTATAAAAGAAAAAAAAAAGAAAGAAAAGTTCAAGTACCTCGAGGTAATCCAACAGCAAAGTAAGCTCTCAGAGGGTATATATTAGCGTGAACGCTTTTCAACAGATGTCACTCAAACCTCTGTTACTGGAGAAGCAGTAGCTCGTGGCCAAAGTGCAGAGCTGGCAAAACAGTAGCAAGTAGCTGTTAGCTATTTTGCCCGTTCTGTCTGTTCTGTGTCTGCATGCGGAAGGGGTTGCCTGGTGAAGATATCCACAGGAGCCTGCTATTCGAAGATGGAGCCCCCAGCAGGCCTTGTGGCCAAGACAAGTCTTGGAAATTTAAATAGAGACTCACTTCCATCCCATCTAATGTAACATAACAATTCAGGTCACTCTGCGTCACAGCATGGTCAGGAAGATATGCTGCAATGAAGTATATTTATAGATATCCCTCTGCTGATTGATTGATTCTGCCTTAGGAGACCATCTACTTTTTGTCAGCAGAGCCTGAAGCTCTCCTGTGAGCTGCTGAATTACACTAATGAATCTGAATGATCCAAAAGGAATCAGGCTCCATGGACCTGTACAAGGAGAAAATGTTGGCGCCTGGAGGGGACGTAGTTGTTAACATCTCTGATGTTCATGAGCCAGGAGGTGGAATTTCCACGTCCCTGTTTTTCTTGAGACTGCTAAGAAACCACAGTAAGATCCTGTGCTTTCATACTGCATCTGTTTGGTGTCTGCAACCAAAAGCACAGTGCATCTAAATTCCTGCAAGGCCTGTGGCCGTGCCCATGTCTGTTTTCTAAGTAGTAGGAGAGGAGGATGTAAGGGAAGACCTCTGCTACACTCAGTCAGTGAGCAAGCTGGCACACTTTTGCAGGAGTGGAGTGCTTCCATAGGCACCTGAGTGCAGGGGAGCCAGCCTGGGTCTGTGGGTCCTCCTCTGCCCATTATCTGAATGCACCTGCTGTGAAAAGCTGGAAACAGGTCCTGGCTACAAAGCTCATGTTGATTTTTGTCCCCCTATTGAGCAAATATCCTTTACAGATCAAGTCTCCTGGCTTATTTGTAAGAATGTTTTCTTGTGAATTTCCTTTCCTCTCAATGCAGTTTCAACAAGAAAACCATTTAAGAATAAATGACCCTTTTCATGAGTAAAATAATGCCATGCTGAGTGGTTTCATACCCAGGTTCAAAGATGCCAGTTTCTTTTCTTTTTTTGGCCAGTCTTATTTGCAGTTAATTGCCCTGAGACTAATGATGAACTATTACCTTCTCTGTTGCAGATTTTAATATTGTCAGCATAATATGAAATTGCATTAAATTTCATGTTGTTCTATAACTGTGTTGAAAAAATAATTCTGAAATGAAGTGTTTTGTTTTGTTTTGTTTTTCTTTAAAGCTCAAAGTTTATTTGGCAGTTAAAATACCAGGAGGAAAGCCTGGGTGGCTCAGTCAGTTAAGCGTGTGCCTTTGGCTCAGGTCATGACCCCGGGGTCCTGGGATCAAGTCCCACATCAGGCTCCTTGCTCAGTAGGCAGTCGGCTTCTCCCTCTCCCTTTCCCTCTGCCACTCCCCCTGCTTGTGCTCAGTCTCTCTCCCTCTCACTCTCCCTCTGACAAATACATAAAAGCTGGAAAAAAAAAAAAAAGAGAATAACAGCAAATTTGGGTTTTGATCAATTTTGGTAAATACCGAGAGGGTCATTATTAAATACAATTTACAGCAATTGTGTTTTTAGTGTTCATCTGTAATAGATATCCTGAGTTATTGAAGCAGGGAGGGGGAAAAGCACATATGAATGCAAAGGGTCCGTGTTTTTCCAGCAGGATACTGAAAACGCATTCTTTTTGGTGGGGGGGAAGGCAAACATCTCTCCAGTCTCTTCTTTACTGTGATTCATTTCTTGGTCTAAGTTATTTCCCAAACCAAGAGTGGGCTCTCTCGTAAGTCTCTGTTGACCTATGTGACTGCCAACAAAGGAGGGTTTACTAGTCTCCCAGAATTATATTCCTGTGGGCCCTTACAAGGAACCATCGGCTCTATCCCTGCACACCCCCTTCTAGGCTAGCCACTGCCTGTGGGTGGTGAGAACTGAAAAGAAAACATTTTCCTTACCTACTTCATACTTCATCAATCAAAATTTATCCCTTCACATAACATTTGAATTCCATCTTGTTCTTAAGCACTAAACTGAATCAAGCCTAATTTTACTTTCTTGTTTCCCTTTGTAGAGCTGCAAGCAGTATTCTTCTCATATTAAAGTTTGGGCAAATACTAGGTCACTTAACCATATGCAACCCCACAGAAAATAAGGGGATAAAAAAAATTAAGAAACTCAGGTCATTAATGGCTTGATTCAAATAAGTCTTGACTAAAGATTTAACCAGAATGTTCTCTTGGTGCTGCTAAAGAAATGTTTATTTATTGATGCATTTCTGTAACACTCAATTTCATAGTGTGCCTGTTGTTAGGAAAAGGGATTTACTCTTACTGAAAGCCTACTCTGTACAAGCTGCTAAATGAACGCGAATATTTCTCCAAGGGAGGTTGGAAATGCAGAACGCCCCACAGCTTATATAACTGGGGGCAGGAGAGGTGTTAAGAGAATTATGAATATAAAATTAGGCACGGGACTCTGCTGATGCAGCCAAGACCATGGAGGTGGAGCATGAGCTTCAGGAGTGTCACAGAAAATTTCTCTCTGGTGTTTTTTTCCCCATAATTCTCAGAGAAACCAGTGATGTCGGGGACTCTTCATTTGACATATGGGAACACTAATATCCAGACAGAGATGAACCTACGCAATGACTGGGGTTGCCAGGTTTTGTAAATAAAAATAACCATCAGTTAAATTTAAAGTCCAGATGCACAACAAATAACTTCTAATATAAGTGTGTTCCAGAAAATATTTGGAACATATTTATATTTTTTTAAAAAGCCAGTGGGATCTGAAATTCGAATGTAACGTGATAGGCTATATTTTATCTGCCAACCATACCAATGATATAATGCCAGGCTTTTAAGCTAAGGATTGTTAGATACAACGCTCAAATGTATTTCATTCCTTCCTTATTGTAATTACCACAGTTTAACAAATATTAAGCACAATAACTTTTTCCTTAAATGAAAATAACCTTCTCATTAAAAAAAAAATTTTTTTTAAGATTTTATTCATTTGACAGAGAGAAACACAGCCAGAGAGGGAACACAAGCAAGGGGAGTGAGAGAGGGAGAAGCAGGATTCCCGCTGAGCAGGGAGCCTGATGTGGGACTCGATCCTGGGTCACCAGGATCATGACCTGAGCCGAAGGCAGTCGCTTAACCAACTGAGCCACCCAGGCACCCCCCAAAATTTTTATTTTTTAATAACTGAAATTATGTATAATAGTACTCTACTTTTTTTTTTTTAAATCAATGACCTGGGGCAGGACTTCCAGAAGTCTTTTCTTTTTAAGATTTTATTTATTTATTTGACAGAGAGGGTGATCACAAGTAGGCAGAGAGGCAGGCAGAGAGAGAGGAGTAAGCAGGCTTCCTGCCAAGCAGAGAGCCCAATGCAGGCCTCGATCCCAGGACCCTGAGATCATGACCCGCGCCGAAGGCAGAGGCTTAACCCACTGAGCCACCCAGGTGCCCATAGTACTCTACTTACAAACAATTAAACAAACAATAACAATTACTGCAGAAAAAACTTAAATATAAACCAAAAATAAAGAAAGAAACCATAGTCTTCTTTCTTAAACAACTCCCTTTCATCATTTGGTTCATATATCCTTTTGACTTCTCATATAAATGGCTATACATTATTTTTTTAATAAAGAAATATAATGAGTACTATATATCCTATGACAAAGTGCCCCCCAAATTCTTTATTATCCTTGTGTTGGGTCTAATTTATGATCATAAAGATTTAGCAATCAACTATCAGGATGTGGATTACAAAAATCAACAAGCAGAATACTGGGAGTGAAAACTGTCCACTGAAATTCTCACTTTTTTGGAACTGTGAGATTAATATCTTTATGGGATGGCTGACCTTCTATAGGCAGACTTCCTGGGACGTATTCAGATGGGGTAAAGCAGGTGTGGCTGATCAGCTCCACAGAATGGAGACACATTGGTTTGGGCTCATCGTTATGATTCACTGTCTCCTAGAGAAAAAAACAAAAATTTCTTGACTGATGATTTCAGTATTGCAGATTAAAAATAAAGCAAATCAGTGATCTTTTCAATAGGAACATATGTCAAATTCCTATACCAGTACCGGTACCCATTGTATACAAAGTAGATATTAGGTTTTGTTTCAGAGGAGGAGGGAAAGAAAAAAGGATAATTTGTCATGAATGTACAGCTCCTGAGAAAACTGAGACAGAGAAGCTTGCAAGTAGGCTTTCGGTAAGTCAAACATTTTTTCCTCTACAAAATAAGCCTATAGGGACCAAAATCAGCACCTTGGGTACTTTAATTTGGTACTTTATCTTTTTTAAAGATTTTATTTATTTATTTATTTGACATAGAGAGAGCATAGGCAGGGAGAGAGGAATGCAAGGGGAGAAGCAGGCTCACCACCGAGTAGGGAGCCCAATGTGGGGCTCAACCCCAGGACCCTGGGATCATGACCTGAGCCAAAGGCAGAGACTTATCAACTGAACCACCCAGGCACTACTAATTTGGTACCTTAAATACAGAAATTAGGGATGTAGTCACATAGAGCAAGAAGAAATGTCACATAAATTATTGGAAAAATGTTCTTCTACACTTTATTATCTGATTTGGCCACATATGCTTTGCTTAGATTTCCAGAGAATTTCCTGGGAATTTTTGCGAAGTGTACCTGGTCACAGTAGAAGACTCAGCCCAGAGAATCACCTGTGGTTGCCCCTCAGAACTACCTACGCTTCACTTCATCCTGACTTCCATCTCTGGAATCAATACCTACTGTGAGCAGGAGGAGGCCCCAGGCAGCAAGACATACAATTAGCAGATACTCCACTGTTGGTTACTTGGTAGAAGAGAGGCCCTCAGAGACTCAGAATCTAGTCACGGATTGAACAATGTCAGCACAGAACTTGGCCAGTGGACACGATGTCATCTTGCACGTTATTTATCATAGATCTCAGAGGGTCCTTACCTCCCAAATGCAGCCACAAGACTTTGTTGGCTGGGTCCACTTTGTGAAGTCTTGGCTCTAATTCTGAGTTATTTCCAAGTGTTTTCTTCTGTGTGTATATGTGTCTTTTCAGAAGTTCTGGATACATACCTCCCTTTGAAATTCCTCTGAGCAACTTGCTTCTGCTGAGGATTTATTACTGAGTTTGGAGAACAGAAATCTCTGTGTGAAGTAAGAGCAGTTACTGTAGCCCATTCCTGTTGCCATTTTGAGGATTAAATGGGAAAACACACACTCTGTATTTTATTATTGGAACTTCATTTTTGTTCAAGCTTTGGTTTTGTTATGTATGTCTGTCCATCTATATATTGTGTTTTTAGGTCTTGTGGATAGATGTATGTGCAGTGTGTCTGTGTATATTGACAGGTAGGTATACATACATAGAGACACAAATTGAGGTTTACACAAAATAGGTTTTGAAAACGATCTCAACCAACATAAAGCAAACTCTTTCTAATTCAGTGTTTTTCAGTCTATCTGTGGTGAAGAAACAGATTTTTTAAACTTTTATTTTTTTCTACTCCTTTGAGAAACAAAAGTTTTATGGAATACAATTAAAATGTTAAATTAGGCATCACACTAGTCTCTGAGGATAAAATGTGGAGGGAAGAAAGACAATGTCTGTCCTCCTGGAACTGATCATTGGCAGGGAGTGTTGGTGCTAAGCAAGTAACTACGCGCTCTGGCAGCCTTGTAGAGAAGAGAGGGAAGGGGAGCAAACAGGGTGTGGGAGAGTACTTGAAAGTCGGTATTTTATTGGATCTCTCCTAACGTGAGCCAACTAACCAGATATTAGCATGATTCATTTCCCCAGAGGGTCTGTTTTACACTACACAAGAGTCACAAGGACATTCCTAACTGACCTCAGATTTTTTTAATTAAAAAAAAAAAAAAGTCTCACTTGCTTATATGAAAAGCAACAGAAGAAGGTTAAGAGAAAATCAGACAGCTGTCAGAGTGGGTCCCCGGGGTCATTTAACAACACAGAGGGCCCTACTGGTGCTGTGTCTTCAAAGGGAATGTGGGCACCTCTGCAACTTCAGTCATTTCTCCACGGTAGATGCGGATATGCCGACCCACCAGTCCAAGGCTTAATGATACGGATCTGGTGGTGATTTTTATCTTGAGAGGGGATATGAGAGGCCTAGGTTTGTTGATAGGTGAGGCAGAAATCTGATTTTATCACAAAGAGCCTTCCATCTATAGACAGGAGTTGTGATGTATCTGTGTTTTTGTCCTTTTTCAGATTCAATGTGCTAAACGTAAAGTTTCAGCTAACATGTTCTGGGCACTTGCTACATACCAGCAAAGTACTGTGCTTCCTATGTCCCAAGCACATGTCGTAATCTGTCTGACTTTATGAAGGAAGTGTTATTTTTATCCAGTTTTTCAGGTAAGAAGTTAAGACATGGTGAAAGGGGGTGCCTGGGTGGTTCAGTGGGTTAAGCCTCTGCCTTCAGCTCAGGTCATGATCTCAGGGTCCTGGGATGGAGGCTTGAGTCGGGCTCTCTGCTCAGCAGGGAGCCTGCTTCTTCCTCTCTCTGCCTGCCTCTCTGCCTACTTGTGATCTCTCTCACTCTGTCAAATAAATACATAAAATCTTTTTTAAAAATAAAAATAAATTTAAAAAAAAGACATGGTGAAAGGGAGTAACTTGCCCAAGCTCACAGAACCACTGAGTGGGAAAGCCAGCAGCTTGAATGGATGGGCTCCCACTTCCGTCTCCTTCCTGGCTCATCATCGATGGCTTCGGGCCATGGCTGCAATCTGTTCAAGGAGGTGGTGCTCATCTTCTTAGGGGATTAGTTCCCTTCATTAGAATAGATTCCACAATTGAACCCACCAGTTGGATGGTATTAAATAAATACCAGATAATGAGCACAATACAAAATAACAAGGGAAGAACTGGGGGGTTTGAGGGTTAAAGGGAAGCGGAGTTCTGATACAGTGACTAGAGCTCAGTCTCCACCTCAGCAGCGGGTCTCTGCCAACACTTGTGCTGGGGGCAGTCACATCAGCGGCCCCAAAGTGGCTGTGACCAGAGCCTCCCACGGTAAAGGAGAAACACTCAGCCTCCATGGAACACCCGCCACGGCTGCCAGGTCCCACTGTTGCTCTTTTCTCTTAGCCCTGGCCACCCTCGGCACAGGCATGAAAAGGTTCTTATGCTGTGGCTCCCCTCCACCCATGTCCTCCATATAAAGATGTCACTGTCACCCACGTTACCACAGGAGGTGTTGTTTGGCCCAAAGCCATGATGGTACCACCCATGAAGTGGCACGAGAGCGTATCAAAAATATCAATATCAAAAAAAAAAAACACAAAAAAACCAAAAAAACAAAAAACTCCAGCCTGATACTGATCACAGGAAATCTTTCTAACAATCTCCCACAGGTCACAAATCATGCTCATGGAAAAATAAACTGAAATCCACAAAAACAGTGGAGGATCAGAGTAGCTGCAGAACTCACTGCTCTGCAGGATAGCTCAGAACTCACTGTTCCCATCTCTTTTGAGACATCCATCTCCTGTCCCATGCCTGCTGGGTCTTTCCAACAAACTCACCACATCAGGGCTCCTAGTATCCATACAGCTGAAGTGAGTCCCCTGCTCTCTGACACGGGGACCTTTGTCACCTGGTATTTCCTTAGGAAGAAAAAGTGCTTTCCCATCTCCAGTGTGAGTCCACACAATTTTCACTTATGCACCAGGATCATAGCAACAGTTCAGGACCCTTTATATTTGCTTTACCTGTCTTTCTTTGTAATGGAAATAAATAAGTTAAATAATAGCTAACTCAGGACACCTGGGTGGCTCAGTCAGTTAAGTGTCTGCCTTCAGCTCCAGTCATGATCCCAGGGTCCTGGGATTGAGTCCTGCTTCGGGCTCCCTGCTCATCGGGGAGTCTGCTCTTCCCCTCTTCCCCTCCCTCCTGCTATGCTCTCTCTCTCTCTCTCTTGTTCTCTCTCACTCTCTCTCAAATAAATAAACAAAATCTTTAAAAAAAATAATAGCTAACTCATTAGTCTCTGGGAATTTAAAAAGTCAACTGCAAATATCACCTTGCCAAACCTGAGAAATAGTTAAAGCTGTATTAACTATATGTTCATTCCTTCCTTTGTTCATTTGTTTGTTCAACAATATCCTTTTTGAGGACTGACTGCATGTAAAAATATTGTTATGTCCCAAGGGGAGAGAAAGGAGACAGTCACGTAGATTATCCTTTCTCCCCTGTGCCTCGTGCAGGATACAGGAATGTGGACATAAGTACCTGTAAATGCAAGGCACAGGATATGTTCTACAATAAAAGATGAAGATGTTATGAAAGTAAAATATGGGTGAATCAGGAGATCTTTCGATGGAAATGAAAACTGACTGAAGCTAGTCAAAGAAGGAGAAGAAGGAGAAGGAAAGTAGGAAGAGGAGGAGGAGGAAGAAGAAAAGGAGTATTTACTGGCTCTTTAACAATAAAGTTCAAATGCAGGACTGCTTGCAAGCTAGACTTCTCCCGGCAATTTAAATATCTTCCCTAGTGGCTACTCTGAACTGCCACAGTCCTGCCTTACAGTAGCAACATGGCTAAAATCATCCCTCAGCTCACATACTCTTTTTTTTTTTTTGAAGATTTTATTTATTTATGTGACAGAGAGCAGGAGCACATAAGCAGGGGGAGCAGCAGCGGGAGAGGGGAAGTAGACCCTCCACTGAACAGGGAGTCTGACATGGGGCTTGATCCTAGGACCCTGAAGGCAATCGCTTAACCAACTGACCGACCCAGGCACCCCTCAGCTCACATATTCTTACCCCACAATCTAAGAAATAAGAAGATTCTGTTTCATGGACTGACCCCACCCCCCCACACACACGCAGGATCTCCCCTTGACTGCCGTCCATGCTGCATCCCAAACCAATCATGTGGGCCAGAAGTTTGGGCATTCCAATTGCTTTAAGCTGATCAGGGTTTAGCCCTTGGGTTTGGGAAACCCAACCAAGACAACATGGCTGAGGACAGAGGGGTGGCTTCCCAAAGAATATCAGGGTTGTGTTTTCCAAAGGAGGGAAAGTGGCTGCTGGACAGGCAGGAAATAGAGTCCTAGCAGGAAACCAACCTGAGCATGGCTCCCTGGAGACCCTGCTCAACACCAGTCTTGACTGGAAGGTAAGAAGCATCTGTGATAGAAGATAGGAAGCTGGTGCCTTCCATTCCTGCCACAGTGTCATTCACCCTCTGCTAACCTCTTTGGTACTTGAAATGACCATGATCACTGTCCTTAGGAGCTCCAGAGCCTCTCAGCTGCCAGAGCATGGCCAAAGCTTTCCTGGTGTTGCACTGTGGTTGAATTATATCCACAACAGAAGGGGCTCTCAAGAGACTCCTAGTAAGGTAACCATAGCTAGTAGCCTAACCCGTCTCTGGAAATACGACTAGATGTAATTATCTCCTCAGGAACAATCACTGGGCAAAAGCCCACAAATACATGGCAGTATGAACACTCCCATTTAACGAGAATTTACTACAAGGAGAAGATGCTCATTGCTTTACCTGCATTGTATCTACCTGATCACCTCATATGCACAAAAAACTTATGAGTAGTATTTTTGTTCCCTTTTATAGATTAGTAAAAAAAAAAAAAAAAAAAAAAAAAAAGCTGAGGCTTAAAATTACAGAGAGTGTGTAGTGAAAACAGAATTTGAACTCAAGGATTTCTGACACCCTAACCTATGTTCTTAATTGTACAGCTTACGACCTCCATGAATGTGATGGGCTGAAAACTATCTAACTGATAAAATGAGATAATGAGATATGCTTGCTTTATGTTGCACGGATTGTGCCTGAGTGACACAAAGGCCTCAAGAGATTCTGTACATTGTCAATCTGCTCAGTTTTCCACAGCAATAAGGAGAACTATAACATAAAAATATCTCAGACCATGGTTTAAAGAGATAATTTGTATTTTTTTTTGAAAGCATTATGCTATTTTCCTATCACATACACACTCAGTCTGTCATATTAACTGATCTAAAGATGTTTGGACTCATTAGCAACAGAATAAGTATCTATTTACTGAAAACACATTGATGAAATTTAGGGTTCACTGAATATCTTCAAATGTCTGGGAGATAAAGATTTTCAATGAATAATGCAATAATTTAAAGTAAGCCAGAATAGCCCAGCATGTTGCTCTACTAGGAGCTGAGTCTGTCTGTCTAATCTAGTTATAGTTCTTTCTAGAAGCAAACAGGGGGCCTCATATAATCTTGCCACACATCAGCTTCCTCTTTTGTATAATGAGAAAAGTAGTTGTACCTTCTAATGGATGAAGTCCCGTATGCTGAGTGCTCAGTACTGTGTCTGGCACGTGATCCCCTGTGTAAGTTCACCAAAAAGAAGCCACAATTCTATGGGTATTTGGTACTTGGATAGTACCACTGACACCATTCTTTGACTACAACCTCCAAAGCATGGTAACATTTTTCTTGCTGGGGCAAGGCATTTACCAATTCATTAATTTTACCCCAATTGAACCTTATTTTCTCTTTCTTTCTCTCTTTTTCTCTTTCTTTCTCTCTTTTTCTCTCTTTCTCTCCACACACACATAGATATGTATTTACCCTACTTCATGGTGCTTTGATAGTATTATATCCCTCTGATTTCATAAGGGAAAAAAGTCATATGACCTCCCTCTACCAAAAAAATTTTAAATAAATGAATTAATATCATGAATAGGTGAAGACTCATCAGCAAACTCTCTTTGTACTTAGAAAACAAGCAAAGGCAAAGGCTAGGACATTTTGCATCCCAGGGGACATCTGGCGAGGATGGGAGACACGTTGGGTTGACACAACTGTGTGCATATGCGTGTGAGGTGGATGGTGATATGTTGTCATCGAGTGCATAGAAGCCAGGGACATGTGAACCTTCCTAGCCTGCACAAGACAGTCCCCACAGCAAAGAATCATCAGGTCCAAACGTTAGTAGTACTAACATTGAGAAACGCTGGTCTGGACATATTGCCATTGAGGTTAAAGATATATGTACGTGGATTACATTAAAAATACAGAGAGAGGGGCAGACGTTAGAGCATCTAACTCTTGATCTCAGTGTCAGGAGTTCAAACCCCATACTGGGTGCTGAGCCTACTTGAAAAAAGAGAGAGAAAGTACTAGAGATTGACTAACCATCCCCTCCCTCCCCTTGCATAGCACAACCTCTGTTGTATTTAGTTGGAAATATGGAATTATATTTACCATATTTTAAATTATTTTTTTCTTTTTTCTTTTTTTTAAAGATTTTACTCATTTATTTGACAGAGAGAGAGAGATCACAAGCAGGCAGAGAGGCAGGCAGAGAGAGGAGGAAGCAGGCTCCCTGCCAGGCAGAGAGCCCAATGCGGGCCTCGATCCCAGGACCCTGAGATCATGGCCCAAGCTGAAGGCAGAGGCCCAACCCACTGAGCCATCCGGGCGCCCTAAATTATTTTTTTTCTACTCCCTTCCCACTTCTGAGGGATCTACAATTCTATTTGAACCAGTTTAGTGGCCCGGGGGGTGGAGGGGTGGGGGATTAGACTCAGATCACTTAGGAAGTGCCACCTTTTGATGTGTCATTTTCACTTGTTAAGTGTTGGCTTCACGACTTTGGGTCACCTGCACGAAGGGTCTACCATTTCCACTTGTGAAAAGCAATGTCTGGGGAGCCATCTGAGGTCACACAGTGGGAAACCACCACAGGCTGGGACTTCATATTGCAAGGCAAGGCCTTTGGAGACCTCCTTTGCACTTGCCCTGGAACCTGTTGTTTTAGATCCAGAACAGGTCTTTGACAGTAGAAGAGCTTTTTATAAGCAACAAGGTTTCTATAAAACACACACTAAATGCAAATGAAATTGCTTCCATTCTCAAACTGTTGTACAAGGGCTTATTTTTTTGGTACGGAATGAAAGCACACAAAATCAAACACATGTGATGGTTCTAGAATAGGAAACTCCTCAGCAGAGTCTCACAGTCACTGGGTTTCTGTTGCTATTTTGACTTTTCTCAAAAGTGTGACAGCCTGCATCTCGGTGGTGTGAAACCGAAACAAATTTACCCAACACTTTCCAGTTGTAAGAATGTGCACTTTTGAATTCATCACAAAGATGACTGAATTGCAAAAATGTCACAAAACTACATTAAAAATGCAAAGAGCATTAGATGAAATACATATTGCTACCTCAGCATAAGAAAATATTTATCCTCATATAGCTTTCTCATTTATTTACTTTTTACAGAAATTTGAGAAATATCTTTAAAATTGTAAAATGGATGTGTTGAATGGGGGGAGAGCTGGAGATTTTATGGTTTGTGATTCAGTCTGCATCACTGCCTGGGACTTTTTTTCGTTTCCCTCCCTGTCATTTTGGTTTAAGTCTCAAATAACCCAAACATGTGCTTGCCTACACGTTACTACCTGCCAAGTTTTCTCTTAGGTTCATATTGAACAGGAGAGAATTTAGAGAAAAAGCACCTCCCTGGAATATGATTTATTAAAAAGAAAGACGCTTTTCTTTCTCTTACTTTGGATTTTCTTTCATTTGGAAGGCTTGCCTTTTTCAGCTTTTTCTTAGAATTGCAAAGTTTTCCTCAAAATATTTCAAACTTGAAAGATGTTACTAGGGAAATAGCCAGAAGGTTTGAAAGCTTTTTTTCATCACTTTTCCCCTTTAATTTGAAATGAATAAAGATGTAACACAAGCTGATTTTCATAAACATTTAATCCCACTTACATTTCTAGAAGCTTTTAAATAGAATTGTCATTTTTACATTAATTGTGAGCTGAAGGCAACTTCAAAAGAAAAAAATGATTGAAATATGCACCTTCCCTTATTTCAGAAAGGAACTCCTGAAACATAGATTTTTTTTTTAATTTAATTTTATTTTTTCAGTGTTCCAAGATTCAAAACATAGATTTTAATTGTGTTAAAGAATTTTGGAGTTAAATGATTTAGGAGATGAATCAGTACAGAAACATAACAAGTCAAAATTCTTACCTTAATGATAATTGTCAGGAGGTCCTCTATCCTTAAAATACATTATTTAAAAGGTTACAGAAAGGTCTGATCTTCCTCATTCAATAAAGATTTTACGATTGCCTAAAATATGCAAGTATCTTACTGGCCAATACCTTGTCATTTCTCAGTGAAATCAGTCTATTATATCTATAAAATCTTCCCATTGCCAGTTGTACTTTGAATTCTGACAAATTCAAAGAAAGTATATCCAAACCCTTCTGAATATATTATGGTATTTCAGGTGGACCTTACCTGTGAGTTTTGGTTGAAGAAGTTATTAGTTCTAGTGTTCCTATGAGAGAATGTTCAGGAATAACAAAGACATTAAGTGAATGAATGATTAAAAAAATAAGCAGACTTGTTCTACCAGGTATTAAAATATACCATAATGCTTGGTAACCAAGAAAATATTTATGCATGCATAGAAAAACTGATCGTTAATAAAACACACACACAAGAAACAGATCCTTTGTATTGGAAATGTAGTTTGAGATAAAGGTAGCATTTTATTTTTTTTTTTTTTTTTTTTTTTTTTTAAAGATTTTATTTATTTGACAGAGAGAAACACAGCTAGAGAGGGAACACAAGCAGGGGGAGTGAGAGAGGGAGAAGCAGGCTTCCCGCCGAGCAGGAAGCCCGATGTGGGGCTCGATCCCGGGTCTCCGGGGTCATGACCCGAGCCGAAGGCAGTGGCTCAACCAACTGAGCCACCCAGGCGCCGCCAAAGGTAGCATTTTAAATGGGAGGAGTATTTGAAAGGCAGATTGGAAATACCTACCAAAATTTAAAACATGCATATACTCAGATGATGTGAACACACCTTTAGAAAATTGTTCAAAAGAAATACTATACAAATGCAAAAAGAAAAGAAATGCAAAATGAGAGCCATTGTTCATTGTTTGCAAGAGCAAAATATTAAAAATAGACTACATACACAGAAAGGTATTTTTAAAATATGTATACTGTAAACACAAATAGAATACTGTGAAACAATTAAAATAACTGGTGGGGGCATATATGTGTAAATATGGAATTCCCCCAGAAAGAGGATGTGAATAAAAGCAAATTACTAAATACAAAAAGAACGATGCCATTCATATAAACAACCAGAAAGCAATATGCATGAATATTCATATGTACAAAGTACATAGATAGGAAGTGGAAGGATGTGTATCATGTTGTCTCCAGGGTTTCTTTGTTGGAAGTAGAGGTAAGACTGAGCCAGGGCTTCTGTGGAAGAAAAACAATGTATCTCCAGATTGTTTGAATGTTCAAAGAGAACAGGGAGAAGAACTCTGTACCTGTGTTCTCCCATGGACAGGGACCAGCCAGGTGAGGCTAGAAAGCCCATGAAAGTGGCTAGCAAGATTGAAGAAATCAATTTTTAATTTTATATAATTGTAATTCACTTTAATTAGAACTCAAGCAGTCTCTTGGATAGTGCAGCTCTAGACCATCAGCTAGCTGACAAAGGAGTTATAAATATACCTCCACGTATCATAATAATCATTACCATTTATAAAAAAACAAGACCTGTTGCTGACCCTTCTGAGCTTGACCTTGAGCAATAATCTCTCTGACCTGAGTTTCCCACAACTATTCAAGCTGTACTGTATAATATGATATTTGGGGTGTAATATTTTGGATATGTCAGGTTAAAATAAGATCTACTGTTAAAATTCATTGCACTTGTTTCTTTTTTACTTTTTAACTTTTTAAAATTTTTATATTGAAAGATATATATATATATATATATATATATATATATATATATATATATATATATATATATCTTGACTTGTGCTGTTTAACAAGGTCAAGAAGCCTGGGTATTCTTCCTGCCTCAGTAGTTCACACACTCTGTGGGTTAGAGGAATATTACTTACTATCTCTGATCTTCAGATCCTTATACAGGTCCTGTGAACTTGGTGTTAGTACAATCCAATAAGAAATAATATCAATGAAAGCATTTTGGAGACAGTTTAACACAAAACTGTCAAATGAGCTTTTTATCATTTTTTTTTCAGGAAATTCAGTAACAAATGCATGCCTCCCAATGGTTAAGTCACAGTTGAGGTCAACTCAAATTTTTCACAGTGGTTTATCTTCCCTAGACAATTCATCTAGGACCCTGACATTACATGTTAGTCTAACCAAGCCAAAGAGAAAATCCAAAACCTAAAAATTCCCCTTTTCATTAAAAATAGAGCTACCCTATGACCATGCAATTGCACTACTGGGTATTTACCCCAAAGATACAGATGTAGTGAAAAAAAGGGCCATATGTACCCCAATGTTCATTGCAGCAATGGCCACAATCGCCAAACTGTGGAAAAAGCCAAGGTGCCCGTCAACAGATGAATGGATAAAGAAGATGTGGTACAGGGTGCCTCAGTGGCTCAGTTGGTTAAGCGACTGCTTTCGGCTCAGGTCATGATCCTGGAGACCCGGGATCGAGTCCCACATTGGGCTTCCTGCTCGGCAGGAAACCTGCTTCTCCCTCTCTCAATCCCTCTGCTTGTGTTCCCTCTATAGTTGTGTTTCTCTCCGTCAAATAAATAAATAAAATTTAAAAAAAAAGAAGATGTGGTACATATATACATAGAATACTACGCCTCCATCAGAACGGATGAATATCCAACTTTTGTAGCAACATGGACTGGACTGGAAGAGATTATGCTGAGTGAAATAAGCCAAGTAGAGAAAGTCAAGTATCACATGGTTTCACTTGTGGTGCATAAGGGGTAATATAGAGGACTGTAGGAGAAGGAAAGGTAATAGGAAGTAGAGTAATTCGGGGAGGGAAATGAAACATGAGAGACTTTGGACTCAGAAACAAACTGAGGGTCTAGGAGGGGCGGGGATGGGGGGATAGGAGAGCCCGGTGGTGGGGACTGAGGGCACATATTGCATGGAGCACTGTGTGTGGGGCATAAACAATGAATCTTGGAACACTGAAAAAAATAATTTTTTTTAATTCCCCTTTTCTTCTATTTTTTCTTTAAAATATATATATATATTTTATTTATTTATTTAACCGAGAGATCCCAAGTAGGCAGAGAGGCAGGCAGAGAGAGAAGGGGAAGCAGGCTCCCCTCTGAGCATGGAGCCTGATGCAGGACTCCATTCCTGGACCCTAAGATCATGACTGAGCAGACGCTTAACTGACCAAGCCACGCAGGCGCCCCTCCCCTTTTCTTCTAAATTCTGGTTGCATTGTATGTATAGCTTTTTTCTACTTCCACAGTCTTATATGCAAAATGGGGCTAGAAATACTTTATACTCTCCTTATTTAAAGAAAAAAGATTGAACTAGATCAATTGCCCTTGAAGTGGGGTCCCAGAACCACCACCTATGGAATAAAAAGTTCTGAGATGGTATCTAGCATTATGTATTTTCACAAACCTCCTAAGTGACTCATGCTAAAGTTTGAGAACCAGTGAACTGGACAATTTTACCAGATTTCCTGGGACCCCACATTCTAACATTCCAGCTAAATTCCATAATTCTAAATCATGTGGTAATGAGTCTTTCTTGGGAATGTGTAACGTAGTTTATGAGATGAATTCTTGAGCTCTTTAGACAGTGTTTGAATGGGCAGGATCATTCAAACTTCTACAGAAACAACATCAAGGAGAGAGCAGGCTATGCAAATAACAAAGACTTAGAGGAGCAGAGGTCATTTGATTTCCCTGCTTAATAACGTGAAAAGAAAAGCTTATTATCATGGTTCTTTTTGGGGAGAGGACCTACTTCTGTCAGACTTTGTATCTAGAAACAATAGAAGACACTGTGCTTAGCCCACTCAAGTTTAAGGTTTTCAGCCAATACTGGCGTGAGCAACAGGCCACAGGAATGCTGCAGAGAGGCGTGCATTATTTCAATAGTTCTCGTCAGGAAGCTTTAGGGCAGCTAGAGCTACACAGCTAGGCAGGGCAATTGAATACCTTTAGTGAAGAATGGAAAGAGGAAGAGAGGTAGAGGGGAAATGGTGGTTTATGTTTTGTTTTTGTTTTTGTTTTTATAGCTCGAACATATTTCCTGTCCTTATAGAAGTTGATTCATGGGAAGAGGAGGTCTTTCAACACCCCTCCTAAGCCCCACTCCCCAGATCCTTAAATGCTGGCTCATAGTACGTGACCTTAACAGCATATGCACTAGTGGGGGATGAAGAAAGAGACAAAGCATCCGGTCTTCAGGTGAGGCTGACATAGGCCAACCCCTATGGCCTGTGCTTGGGAGGTGTGTTTCTTGCAAGCCAGAATGAGCTTCACCCATGACTCCTCAGAGCTCAGACAGGGGAGGTGTGGTGTTGGGTCTAGAGGCAAGCGGAGAGTGGCTGTCCCCAGGCCAGCTGTCCCTTAGTGTCCTTTGTAGCCATGTCCCATCCTAGGAACTTGCTGTGGAGTCCACACAGAGCATATGCACAATCTGTGTGGTTGGCTCCGCTCTCCTCAGGCACTGAGTGGTTTCCGGGTCATAGGAATGGATAAGAAACATTGTACTGAGCTCTCATCAAAATATTTATGGTCAATTATGTACTTACTCTTACCTCTACAACAAAGACTAATGTTTTCTAGTCTAGTGGGAGCTTTGCATGTCTTTTCTCATTTAATGCATATAATAACCTTGAATTACTATTGTCCTCATCCTCATTCCAGAAGAGAAACTTGAGATAATTAACATACCCAAGGGAACCGTTTTTTAGCAGTGGTGCTGGGATCTGAAACAGGTCTATCTGGCTTCAAAGCCCAGACTTGTAGCTCCTAAATTCGTGGTTCTTCAGCTTGAGCATCCATAAGAAACATCTGTAAGGCCGGGGCATAATCTTTCAGGCACTAGCCTCAGCAGATCTGATCGCGAAGGTCTGTGATGGGACCTGAGAATTTTCCATTTCTTACAAATGCCCAGGGCCTGCTGATGCTGAAGATGGGGAGCCACACTCTAAGATCCACTGCCCTGCGGTGACCTCGTGCCATGTGGTTAATGTCATCTCCAACCTCTCCACCAAGGATTCCTAAAGCAGGTACAAAATGTCTTTGCGCATTGGTTAGCAATGAAAGAAATCTCCTAGCGCTGTACAGCAGAGCCTCTCAAATGCTAATGGGCATTCAGATTACCTGGAGGTCATGGTTAAAATGCAGATTCTGTGGGAATAGCTCTGGGATGGGACTCCAAATTTCATTCCCCCAAAGACTTCTCAGGAAATGCCCAGGCTGTGGTACCAAGGTCTTAATGGGGGACAATCAGAGCGGCCCCAGACCAGCAGCAGGGGTATCATCTGGGCATTGGCTAGAAATGCAAAGTGTCTGGCTCCATCCTGAACCCACTGAAAGGGGCAGGGAGCAGCAATCTTTGTTTCAACTGGCCCTTTAGCTAACTCACCTCACACCACTCTTCCCAAACTGGCCTGCATATTAGATTCATCTGGGCAGTCATTGAAAATGCAGACACCTGGGTCCCACTCACAGAGCTTGATTTAATGCATCTCACTAGCTGCTGACCATCAGGGTTTGAAAGCTTCAGGAGATTTTCATGTACCGCAGTATAAGAACAGCTCGCTAGCTTAGGACACCGTTAAGCGTCCAAGTCAACCCTTGATTTCAGGTCAGGTCACGATCTCAGGGTCCGGGGATCTAACCCTGTGGTGGCTCCGTGCTCAGTGGGGAGTCTGCTGGAGATTCTTTCTCTCCTCCTATCCTGCTCACACTCTCTCTCTAAAATAAATAAATCTTTAAAAAAAAAAAAAAAAAAGCTACCTTCCAGTGTAGTGTAAAAGCTTGGGGCTCACATTGTGATCTCTGAATCAAAAGTATGAGAACATGGGGAAATTGTCAGAAATAAGAAATCACAAATCATACTTCAGATCTAGTGAATCAGAATCTTCCTTTTCACAAGATCCCCCAAGTGATTTTTATGCATATTAAATGCTGAGAACTGTTCCTGGGTAGCTCAGTTGGTCAAGCATTAAACTTCTGCCTTTGACTCAGGTCATGATCTCGGGGTCCTGGGATGGAACCTCACTTGGGGCTCCCTGCTCAGTCTGCTTCTCCTTCTGCCTCTCCCTTTCCCTCTGCTTGTGTTCCCTACCTACCTCCCTGTCTCTCTCTCTCTCTCTTTCTCTCTCTCTCTCTCTCCCTCCCTCTCTCCCTCCCTCCCTCCCTCAAATAAATAAAATCATAAAACCTGGGAAGCACTGTCTAGAGATACACTAGAGAAGTATTGTATAATAGGAATTTCTGAGATGCTGAAAATGTCCTATATCTGTGCTGTCCAGTACAGGAGCCACTGGTCTCATGTGGCAGTTGAGCCCCTGAAGTGTGGCCAGTGTAACAGAGGGAACAAACTTTTTATTTTGATTAATTTAAGTACAGAAAGCTACATAATAGACACTGTAACTCTAGAAAAGGAACAGTGGTGTCAAGGCATAATTAGGGTTTGCCAGATGATAAAATACTTCATGCCATCTCTTTTGTGCCGTCCGGGCCAGGACTGAACAGTAAGTGACTATGAGGGAGGGGAATTTTATGTTCTTTATTTTCTTTTTTGGGTGCTTAGTATTTGAGGCACAGGTGTTCTGTAATCCCTGACACTCTATTCATTCTCTTTCCCATTCTCTCTACAACTTATCTACCTACTTTTATTTGAGAGGGCTCTTGATCCTTTATTAATGAGAAAGGACTAAAGCCAGGATTTAGGACAGCAAAGAACAATGCAGGTAATTTGGGGTGGGATTGGAAGGAGACTAGTTCTAACTAACCAGCGGAGAGAGAGATAAACATTTGAGAGTAAATAAGACTTTAGGAGCATATCTACTTGTTGGCCTCATGGTGGCTGTGGTTTTGCCACATGGATTACGAGCCCAGAGACCCTGCGAACAAATTTCCCCTAAGATCTTGCAGTTCCAGGGGTCTTTGTGCTGTTAAGGAAGAGCTGATGACCTAGTAACAGTGTAACCCCACTTTACCTTATAGTAATAGAGTATTTTCATTACTCAACTGTCAGTTGTCTCGTGCAAAGAAACAGGTATGGTCATTTAGAGAGTGCTCAGTAAATCACATTGAATTGGTGATCATTAACATATTTTTGAACTTCAAAATTCTATCACTTTGCAATAATTCTTTTAAAGTGATGGCCAGTAAGTTGATAACTATTGCAAGCGTTTACATGACTCACAGTAAGCAGGGAGAAAAGAGCTTTAAAATGTGTAGAGTTACTTGTGGCCCTTCTCTGCCAGTCTTTAAAGCCTGACTATGATGCTGTCTTAGTGGCCACAGAGAAGTAGAGATAAGAAAGCATTAGAATAGGAAAGTTTATTTCATTCTTCATCAACATGTCCTGCTCCCAGATGCTCCTGGGAAAGCAGAGTTCTCTGACTGAAAGAGCAGAGTTGGGGCATCTGGGTGGCTCAGTCGGTTGAGCATCTGCCTTTGGCTTGAGTTGCAGTTCTTGATCCGATGATCCCATTGGGCTCCCTGCTCGGTGGGGAGCCTGCTTCTCCCTCTGACCCTCCCCAGCTTGTGCTTTCTCTCTCTCTAAAAATGAAAGAAAAAAAAAAGGGCAGAGTTTTCTTTGGGAAATAGTGTTTTCCACAGGGTGGCAGAGTCTAGAATAAGGAGCATCACTAACCAGAGAACACATGCAAACTTTCCTGAGGAGGGCACAGCCCACGGTGGGCAAGCTCAGAAGCAGGGCACCGGGCAGGACACCATCAGTCTGGGGCTTGAAGCTGAAGGCAGCTTGGAACAGCAAAGCGTGTGTGTGTGTGTGTGTGTGTGTGTGTGTGTGTGTGTGTGTAATGGAGGCAAAAGTCCACAAACCTGAATCTAAAAACACGGAGGAGGGAGGATGTAGACTTGTTAAGTACCCGGATGGATTGATCTGGATTCAAGACTCTGTTTTCCTGCTTCCTGATGAATGGACCTCCGAGGCTTAGTTTCCCCCATGTCGAATGGGGGCAATACCAGCACTTTCCTCATTGGGTTTCTGTGGGGATGAAATGAGCGGGTCCTACAACACACGGACTAAGTACTCAATACGCGTGAGCTCCTGTTGTGCAAGTGATGAAAGTGATGTGGGCGCAGGGAAACCAAAATTGCAGGACCTCATCCGTGTGAAGGGCAGTGACCCCAAAAGTGTGATGATATATGGCCAGCCCAGGAAAGCCCTTTGGTTCTTTAAAGTATCTGGACATTGATGAGGGCACCTGGGTGGCTCAGTTGGTTAACCCACTGCCTTCAGCTCAGGTCATGGTCCCGGAGACCCGGGATCGAGCCCCACATCGGGCTCCCTGCTCGGCGGGAAGCCTGCTTCTCCCTCTCTCACTCCCCCTGCTTGTGTTCCCTCTCTGGCTGTGTTTCTCTCTGTCAAATAAATAAAATCTTTAAAAAAAAAAAAGTATCTGGACATTGAGTAAATTGTAGAAATAGTTTAGAACAGAAAAATAAATGAAAATACAGAGGCTGAAGAGCAATACTTAGACCTGCCATGAGAGACTTGAGAAGTTTTGGAACCCTTGCAAATTTGTAGAAGAATTTGACAGCATTAGTGTTCAGATATTTGACAACTAAGCAACTTTGATCAGACTGTCAAATTAAAAATACTAATAATAATATTAAGATAAAAATAGCATATTAAACCCTACTGTTGTCTACTCACATGACTGCCGCTTGCCTTTTGCTCTGAAATAGAATATCTTTAGGCTTTATTTGAATTTCATTAGCTACACTGTTTTAAACAGTTTTAAACATTTATTTTATTTTATTATCTTACAGATTTTATTTATTTGACAGAGAGAGACAGCGAGAGAGGGAGCACAGGCAGGGGAAGTGGGAAAGGGTGAAGCAGACTCCCCACTGAGCAGGGAGCCTGACTAGGGGCTCGATCCCAGGACCTTGAGATCATGACCTGAGCCAAAGACAGATGCTTAACAACTGAGCCACCCAGGTGCCCCAAACATATATTTTACACGAACCCCGCCTATGTTGTATGGTCATTATCTATAGACACATAGCAACAACTCCAAAATAAAAGTAGCTTGCAATTTAAAACAAAATAAACAAACAAAAATGGCTGGAGAGTGCCATCACCTACCCCAGAGTGTCCTGACTCATTTTAGCACAGTTGACTGGCAGAGCCCCAAAGCACATCCTCCTGACCTTTCCTTCTGCAGATGAGACCCACCAATGGTGAGTCCAGCTAGGGGCGGTGGATGGATTATTCAGGTCTGCTTGCGTGTTTTCACACATAAACCCAGGGAACAGCAATTGTAGGGACACAGCCCCTGGATTGTCATTGGCAGGTGGCTAAAGAGCACATTTTTCAACTGCAGGGACTGAAACTCCTTACAACTTAGTTCACCTCAGAAAAGGATTGAGTAGCTCACCTCCCTGAAGATCCAGATGTGAAGCTAGCTTTTGACGTCCAAGGGCCCTAAAGATGACAACAGACATTGGGACATTGAGCGTCCAAACCTCAGTCTCTCTCTCTCCCTTGTGCCTCCCTCTGCTGGGGCCCTTCTTAGATTCAGGCAGCTCCAACCATAGAGACTCACTGCTCCATGTCAGGCAGAATGTGAGGACATCTCTTGTCCCAGAAAAATGCTTCCATATCACAGCAATCATTTCTCGCTGGGATATAAGCTCCACGAGGGCAGAGACCTCATTGTTTGCATCACTGCATTGCCAGAGCCTAAGTGACAGTCACGTCGTTGCTCAAGGTTGATCAAAGGAATGGCTGAGGTCAGACTGAGCTACATCAGATCCCTTGCCTCCCCTGAACCAATCCCTGAGGCCAGTTCATCTGATCACCCAGACCAGATGACCCACAAACTGAGAGAGATGCTGGCAGGTTTCTGTAGGAACCTCAGACTATCACCAGAATAGGGGGATATGGATGCTGGTGGCCAAGAGGAATAGATGGCCATCCGCATAAGTTTTCCATTTCTAGGAACATACCGGAAGCTCAGAACTATTCCTTGGAATTGTTTTCTGAACGACAAAAATGCAAACACCTCTTAGACAAAATGAAAGAAAATTAATGGATGGGAAATTAAGCCTTTATCCCAATGCAGTAACATAAGGGATTTAGGTAGATAAAATGTAATTATCTGAGTAGGAATTTGGCAGGATGCCTGATTTTAGAGATCTGTTCATGATGATTCAGATTCCTGGCCAACTTGGAGAAAGGGGGCTCACCTGAAGGGTTATCAGTGCCTTCATTACAATGCTCTTTTATTTATCAGAACTGAAATCACTCCAAAGTGAGAATCACCAGAATGTTCTTTGCACACAATACAAGATAGTTATCTTTGTAAATATAAGTCTGAGTCGTCAGAATGTTCTGAGGCTGTTCTGAATGATCAAAATAGAGATTCAGTTATATCCAAACTCTCTTAAAATTGGTTTGATTGATTAATGCTATAGTAGAAACTTAACCAAATGGCTGTTCATGAACACCTGTTTGTGATGAATAGTTTTATTTAATATCATAGTTTAGAAATGCATTATATTGCATATATAGCTTACATATTTATATATGACCTCTATATGTCTTATATATGTTTATGCAACATAAGAAACAAGTAAAAATATGTTTTATTTGTATTCATCATGTTAACATGATATATCTTCTATTATTCTAAGTAGATTGTAAACTATTTAAAATCTAGAACCAATTAATGAATTGTTGCTTCATGGTGTTTTACTGTTGTATGAGGGACTTGTTAGACACTTGGGCTGTCAATTCTGGATGGAACAGATGAAATGAGAGTTCTCAGATTTTTACCACTAAAAACCCTTTTAGTATGTTTACCATAGACTAATGTTTAAAAGATGTGGTTTCAATTCAAATACACTGTACTATTGCACAACTTGTTTTCCCATTTTTAATTAATCAAAGGAATTTATGTTTGACCAAACCTTTCTTGCAACACCCCGTCCCACACTCATACTGAGTAGGACAAGGGGGAGGATCTGCAATGGTTTACAAACAATTTCCTTTCAAGTTTTTAAAATACCAGGATGAGTTCGCTCTCTTAATCACCACTGAGAACCTGAGGTTGAAAACTACTGTTGGGGGGCGCCTGGGTGGCTCAGTTGGTTAAGCGACTGCCTTCGGCTCAGGTCATGATCCTGGAGACCCGGGATCGAGCCCCACATCGGGCTTTCTGCTCGGCGGGAGGCCTGGTTCTCCCCCTCTCAGTCCCTCTGCTTGTGTTCCCTCTCTGGCTGTGTTTCTCTCTGTCAAATAAATAAATAAAATTAAAAAAAAAAAAAAAAAAAAGAAAACTACTGTTGGACTAGGGGCTTCTCTTATTGAGGGAAGACAAGTTCCCTGAATTGTCATAATAGCTGGTCTAGAACTTTTTAGTCAAGTGGGCCTTTTGGTGCTGATCAACAGCTAGAAAGTTCCAGAAGCATTCATTTACTTAACAAGTATTTATTGAGTGATTGCCAGGCTCTGCTCTGGACCCTGAAGAACCAGAAATGAACCAAATACAAACAGTCCTTTGCCCTGTGGAGCCTACAGTCAAGTAGGGAAGACGGAAAAGAAATAGGATTAATCAAAAAAAGGCCATGTAGGATAGTGGTAAGAGGTAATTAGGAGCAAACACAATTTTAAACCCATTGTTCAAGGAAAGATGATACTGAAATTGTGACATTTTGTTGAAGACTTAAAAATGTGAGATGATGAGATATGAGGAGGAGAAACAAGTACAAAGGCCCTGAGATAGAAGTATTCCACACACATTTAAGAAATAAGCGAGGAGGTCTGTCCAAATGTCCAATGGCTGCTCAGGTTTAAAGTTGAAATTTAAGGGGTGCCTGGGTGGATCAGTTCATTGAGTGTCTGACTCTTGGTTTTAGCTTGGGTCATGATCCTGGGGTCATGGGATTGGGGTCGTGGGATGGAGCCTGCAGGGAGTCCGCTTGAGATTCTCTCTCTCCCTCTTCCCATCCCCATACTCCCATGCTCTAGCGCCCTCTCTCTAAAATAAGTAAACAAATCCTTAAAGTTGAAATTTAAGTTGACTCCTCTTAAAATAACATTTTGTGGTTTCTTGTCTTTTTCCACTATTCATCCCTGATCATACAGTGATCATGGGGCCATGGAAGGCTCAGGGCAGTGGTGAAAGCCGACAGAAATCTTTTCAGAGCCTATGCATTATTTAGGTCACCATTCAAAGAACTCTCTTAAAACTTCAATGCTAGCACAATGCAACAGACAAACTAGGTGCTTAACTGATTTTTTCTGGGAAAGGTGCTATGGAATATGATTGTCACTGAGGCTTATGAATTATAACTATAAATTGGTATGATTTTAATCTTTGACAGCAGCTATAAAATTATTTACTTGAACCAGAGGCTGTGAAACAACCCTGCAACAAAGAATTAGTTTAATGATGTTAGTAAATTTACACCTGCAAGAATGTTGATTCCAGAATTGTAATAGCAAGGGAAAAACAATAACGAAAGGAAAAACATGATCTCCAAAAGGTCATGTAGAATGGCTATGTGTATATATGCTGTACACATGCATGTGTTTGTGTACTAGATAGCCTGGGTGGGTGGGTGGACAGGTAGATTTTATATACACATATATTTATTTCTATAATATATATTTTATATACACATATATTTACTTCTATAATATATATTTTCTACCTGCTCATGAGAAAAGGCAAACAGACATCTCTTCTTAGTGTATTAAATGATTTGGTTACCAGTTAGTTTCTCTTATTTTTAGGGATTTGCAATACAAAGCAGGACAGAAGGACAGGCAGCACAGACAGAATTTCACAGAACAGTCTGCTTAAGCTAGAGTAGACAATGACCGATCTTATCAAGAACAAAGGCAAGGGAGATATGTCCAGCTGACACTATCAAAGATCCAGAGTGGAATAATCTGACCTTGAAGAGGTACCACGTAGAAGCAGTCAATCATGGTGTATACTAGGGTAGAGTCATGAAACAGAGCTGCCCTCTTGGAGAGAGGGAAACCGGAGGGCTTGCAGCCTAACAAAACAAGCCCTGGAGTATGAAATTCTGGTAACAGAGCTCAAATACACTTGGCCTGTAAAGGAGACTATAAATAAAATGTTTCAAGGGAAAAAAGACTCAAAACTAGAAAGTTGCTCAGATAATTTCAGCTGGTATCACCATTTTACCAAGACTGTCCTGGTCAAATTCCATAGTGCATTTATATAAACTTTATAGAGATCTTTATGGAGATTTTAAAAGCGATTTTAAAAATCACTGCAAGTCTCTATTCATGAAAAAGCTCTCAAATTTTGTCATCTTAATGTCAATGCCTTTATTGTGAAATGACTCCACCCTCTAACAAAGAACCTTTTATTGCAAATGTATTATTCATGCAGGGAACAGGCAAGACCCTTACAGACATGCCCTTTGGGTTTGGAATGAGAAGAAACCAACAGATAGAGAAACACAATGAACAGACAATATCATTTTATCGTAAGACAAAGCCCAAAGGGAATTTAAATATTTAAACAAATATGTAGGCATTCCCCACTTGCAAGAGCCAAGTATATTTTGGCAGAAGGGAATTTCCATATTATTTCAACTTTGTCGGAGTTGGTTAGTTCTTTTTTAATTAGGATCTCTAATAAACAAATGCATTTTTTCTTTTTTCCTTCGTTGGCATTATCCCTGCCCAAATAATAAGAAATCACTCTTAGATCCACACTTTAAAAAAAAACAAAAACAAAAACAAAACTTTCTGAGTTCAGATAAAACCTCACAAAGTAAAACCAAGTGAAACACCAAATTTCAAAACTGAAATGTCTCTATCTCCATATGTATTGTTGTCATTCAAAAAGTCACATTTTTAGTAAAAGTTGGAGAGGATACTGATTAAGTTAACATTCCTTTCTGATATCCCTTGAAAGAGAATGCAAAGGGACAGATTGGGGAAAATGCAGATATTACTTGGTTAATTGAAGTACTGTAATGAAAATGTCCTTCACTGGAAAACTATGCATTGTCCAAGGGAGCTATTTTACAACTCTATATAGTGTAGAAAACTGAAAGCAACACAAAATTCTCATCTGTAGACATGTGAATAAATTCTGTCCAGTAGATGTTTATCTACCAAAACCCCTTATGCTTGGAAAAAGTTGGATAATGTAGATGAGAGCTATATGTGCAGTTCCTCCAGGTGGGATCTTTAGTAGCTCATATCATTATTTCCTTTTAAGTGAATTTCCACAATATCATGCTCATTCATACATAAATACAGGTAACACAGTATCTAGACATGCACCATTAAGTCAAGGTTATTTGAGGGGTCATCTGAAACTTTAAAGAATAAAGTTATTCTTTAAATAGATATTAAATTGAATGTCTGGAAAACAAACAACTAACTTTTAAGAGGAAGCCTTGACACCACTACCAAAAAAATAAATAAGTATAGTCAAAGCTCCTTAAAGATAAAGACCATTTTGGAGTGTCGTGAAGCACTCTAACTAGGTCTGTTTGGCACAGAATCTCATATGGTGTGCAAAATATTATAATATGAAGGGAAATCCAATGGCCAGTAGAAAATATGACTGAGAGCAGGGATGCAGTCAAAATGCACTGAATATTACACAGTTCAGGCAACAAAATTAAATTATATGAAAACGGAGAGAAAAGCATGCCTTGCACCTAAGTTAGTCAAAATTGTGACTTCCCAGGGACCAAAGCTAATAATGAATCAGACCTGCCTTGCAACTAAAAACTGAATTTACTCTTCCAAGTATGGTCATCCAATTTTTGCCATCACTTGTGGATTGTTCTGGAAGATTCATATTTTAAAAATTGTGACATGTTAGTTCACAGATTTCTTATAAGCAGTAAGGCACATGAAAGTTAGTCTGCTTGGTAGCCAACTTTTTGTATACTGTGATTTAAGCATATAAAGCAGAAGTTGCAAGCCAATGCCCAAAAAAGGCTGGGCGGGGAGAACCAGTTTTAGTAAACAGACTGGCTATCATGGGGTAGCTAGTAGTGGGTTTGCAATTACATGGGGACTTTGTAACCTATCTAAAAACAATCAACATCTATTGATTCTAGTTGGTTGTGGTCATGCACGTTAGTGGGACCTTGTCTTATCTGACTGTTGCCTTACCTGACCCTTCAAGAGTTCACATTCTGAATTTATGTAAAATCTAGAGATTTGGCAACTGAATCAAAACACAGTTTGAACCCTTTCTATTTTTGTCACATTAATAAATAATTTTTTAAAAGGGAGTGTTGGTAACTCAGTTGGCTAAGCATCTAACTCTTGGTTTCAGCTCAGGTTGTGATCTCACAATTGTGAGATCGAGCCCAATTCAGACTGAGCCCAGCATGGAGTCTAGAGTATACTTGGGATTCTCCCTCTTCCTCTGTCCCTCTTCCCTGCTTTCTTTCTCCCTCTCTTGCAAATAAATAACCTTTAAACACACACACATACACACACACACACACAAAGACACACACACACACACACACACACACACACACACACACACACACACTTTTCAGCATGTGTAGACCACACAAAACAAGTCTACTTCTGGCTACAAGTGACTTGCTTATGACCTCTGGTTAAGAAACCAGAGATAATCCAAGAAAAGCACAAAACAGTGGATAGATAGAGAATTAAGTGAACTGGGAAATCCAGGCCCATTTGACACTACCTTTTATGAAAGATGGGCTCACTCTTACACTGTTGGTGGGAATGTAAACTGGTACAGCCGCTTTGGAAAACAGTGTGGAGATTCCTTAAAAAATTAAAGATAGAGCTACCCTATGACCCTGCAATTGCACTACTGGGCATTTACCCCAAAGATACGGAAGTAGTGAAAAGAAGGGCCATATGCACCCCAATGTTCATCGCAGCAATGGCCACAATCGC
>PITA01004941.1:17935-117041 GCA_004023965.1 Spilogale gracilis | reverse complement strand
CTTGGATGGATATTCCAAATTAGTTTATAAATGACAAATGTATTAGTGGTAATGCTCTCAGTTGGTATTAGCACTCCTAAATGAATCTGTAACTACATAACTCTTCTTAAGATTATAAACAAATTTTCCTGGGGATATTTTGCAACCCTACAAACCCTCTTTATAAGAAATAAAGTTGCATGGGATAATACACACACAGGAAACAAGTCTTTATTTAAAAATAGCTATGCTATTCATGAGTAGGGAGGCATATTATGGGCATTTGGAGGCCTCTGACTGAATATCTAGCATAGACACAGTCTTTACATTGAAATCATCTGTGCACTAAAAAAAATAATAAAGAGGAAATACAGAGAATTTTGACCAAATTATACAGAGAGGAAAGGAAATACAACATACTTTAATGAAGACATCTTTTATCTGGTGATCAGAATACCTCTTGCATTCTTCACTAGAGTATCATTCATTAGGAATCCATGTTCAGCTCTCTGGCTTCAATTTATTCATCTATTAAATTGGTGGGGTGGGGTCTGTGTGGCTCAGTTGTTGAGCATGTTGACTTTTTATTTCAGCGCAGTTCAATTAGGTTCTGCACTCAGTGCATAGTCTTCTTGAGATACTCTTTCTCTCTCTCCCTCTGTCCCTCACCCAGCTCACAACCTTTCTCTAAATAAATAAGTAAATAAACTCTTTAAAATAAATTAGTAGGGAGATAGAGAATAAGTTTCAATCAAATTTAGCCTTAGAACACTTTAAAATAGAATAAAAAATTATTGGAAAACAACAGATATTCTCCAAATCCTGGGTGAAATTAATAAGCCAAACACTATTTTTTTTAGTCTTTGTTTCTAAGAAAAGAATTATATAAGTTTCCAAGTTGAAAAAAAATTATGTTCCAAAGTGCCAAATTTATTGACAGCTTCTGATTTTACCAAATAGCATTCAATTTCCTAGGAAATGAATGTGACCAAAAAGGACTGATTTTCTAGCTTAGCTGTCAATCATATGTAAGGACAGAATGGAAGCGATCTAAATCAGAAAATTATTCAAGATCAACTCTTCAAACACCCAGAACTTATTACATTGCCCCATGAAATGTTGAAATACTTTAAAAATCTCACTGCCTTTTATAGAAATTAGTAAATCACAATCTGTAGTGTCAGGTAGGTATATTCCTTGATCAATTAACACAACCTTAAAACAATTATATTTCGGATCTAACATGAATAGGTTGAAGAAGACAATGATTATTTACTGGATCTATTTACCTGTCACCTACTTTTTATTCATTTTGTCATCTACCCTTATGGTAATTCTAGGCTTATCTTTGTTTTACAGATAAGGACTTTGAAGATCAGAGATGGTAAATAATTTTTCTTGGGCGTACAAGTTGTGGGCAAATGCTCGAAGTCTTATAAGAGAGATCCATCTACCACAAAATATCAAATTTATATCTCTACACCCCACTTTTTAAGGTAAGAACTGAAACTTGGCTTGACTGTCTTTCATATTTTACCATTGTCTCAGCCATTTGTGGTTTCAAAGGGGTGATGCTTTCTCAGATCTTTTTAATCTCCTAGGAGTGAGACTCTGATGTTGGCAATGTGTTCAACTCCTTGCTGTCATAAACTTCAGACTCTGCAATTTTCTGTAGCTTTTATCTTTATCCAATTTTTAAAGCAGATGCCAGTTGCATAAGTAGTATCTACAGCCATTGCTCAGCAAATTCTTCCTCAAGAATTTTACAGCCTCGGGTATTTTCCATGTGTCTTACTTATGGTCAATTTTGTAGGAACCATAATGTTGAATTTAGTCCAGAAGAATGTTCATCCACCCCCTTGCACTTCTGTGCTTGAAGAAAAGTTGCAGCAGTGATATATCACCCCGTATGTTGGAGTTTCTTCTGGCAGGAAAGGATACAGATAACTTTATTGGAAATATAAAGCTTCATTGAGTTCCCTCCCTTTGAGAGGCTAACAACATTCTTCCCCTGAGACAATTGGATACACCTCACTTATAATCCTTCTTCACATAATGTTAGAAAAAGAGGCTTTAACCTAGGAAAATATTGTCAATAAGTATTAGACCAGTTTATTGTTAGTTCAGATGAATATCCCCAGTCCCTTGAGATGTCTCATGAATCTTTAGCACATAACTTAATGCACTAGAGATACATCTATAAAGAAGGACCTAATGAATGGTAAGTGTTATATTGTCTTCCATGGCTCTCCTAAACTACTATCCCTCTCCCATGATACGTATAAATATTTCATCGAACCTAGTCTTCAAATTAACACTTGAACCCAATCTTACAGCATATCATGCTCTTAAAATCCCAATATCAATTTTCATAGCTATTCTTTTGTTTCTGTCCTTCCCTTTTATTTTGGCCCTTTCTTTGTTTTTTTATCTCTATCATTATAACCCCCTGAATGTAATAATTGAGCTCTCTCTTCCTGTTTATTCATTCTTATTGAGAAAATTCTATAGAAGTGCATCATGTATATGTGTTTTCCCCTTTCTGCATATCTGTGTGTTTTCTCTGGGAGGCAGGTAGGTGAGGTATAAAAACTGTACAGAATTCCTTTCCAGAGATTTTCTTCTCATTCCTTCTCCGTAAAAAAAACTTGGCAGATAATCCTATCTCTAAAGCAAAGCCATAATTGAAAATATGGACCCTATCAGAAGGGTTATTTTCCAGCATCACACTGTACAGAGAGAGAAAGAAAACTTCACTCCTGACTCTTTGGGAGGAAAAAGCATAACAAAGTAGGTAGAGTTTCTGCAGTGTTCTTTCATCTGCCTTGAAGGTTTCATGGATATGGTTTTTATTTATCAGTGGAGTTTCCATGAGAGCAAGACTGTATTGATAGGCATTATTTGATCCTTGCCTAACACCTGAGCAAGTTGGAGGTTGTTTGGAAAGTTGATGGTGCTATACTGGCCAGTAGAGAGTTGCCTCGTAAAATTTAGGGCACCTTGTAAATTGGATTTTCAGGTAACAGAATTGAGTACTTGCAGTATACATGTATACTATCCACGTATGTGTGGGATATGCTAAAATGTCATTTGTCATTTATCTGAAATTTTGATTTAATTGGCCATTCTGTACTTTTATTCAGTGAATCTGGCAACTAATAACACCTTTACATGTTCTAATCTTTTCCTCTTTAAAACATAGGCTGGTAGGGGGGTGCCTCAGTAACTCAGTTGTTTAAGTTTCTGCCTTTGGCTCAGGTCATGATCCCAGGATCCTGGGATCGAACCCCACATCAGGCTCTTTGCTCAGTGGGGAGTCTCTTTCTCCCTCTACACCTCTCCCTGCTTGTGCTCATGCACTCTCTCCCTCTCTCTCTCAAAAATAAATAAATAAAATCTTCAAAAAATAAAACATAATCTGAAAAGCCAAGGCAATTGAAATAATTTTAAAAAATTTTAATCTCCCACTGTTTTATATCCAAACAATTCACAATGACCTCCCTTTTCAAACATGTCTGTTTTGTTTGTAGGTCATTCCATGTCGTCTTTTTACTAGTAACAAACACATCAAAAAGGAATTTCTTGTAGGAATAAAAAGGAATATAGAGAAACTGAAGTTACTTAGAAAATCAAAAGTAAGGCTATAAAAATAACTTTTAGCAGGAAAATTTATTAGGACAACACTTGAAATCACTAAATTCTATAGTTACTTCTTCAGCTGCACAGTTCCCTGTGGGTTTTTATTCCTATTCCAAGTTCTTAAGAGTACATAACTGTTCCACCTGAGATCACATTGCTGTCCCTGTACAGTGCATGTGTATGACAGATAAAAAAAAGTTGGGGAGGTTTGATAGGCACGCGGTACATAACTTACCCTGACATGGATTAAGCATAGGGGAAAATCTACTTTGGGCCATTTTTCGCTTCTGAAGGGAACTAGTAGAAATGCATTAACTCTTTACTCATGGAAAATACAAATTAATGACAAGAGATGTGTAGAAATGCATTAACTCTTTACTCATGGAAAATACAAATTAATGACAACAGATGTGTGATTACCTCATTAACAGCATATTCTGGAAGGTTTAGCATTTATCGCCTAAGAATAAAGATAAGCATTCCATATTCTTAGTAATAGATTTGGATGAGCCATGGGAAAACAGGTCTCTGGAAATATGAATCTTTTATACCACCCTTAACAAGTAAAGATGATATGAAGAATAAGAAGGGAAAACATAAATGCAATACAATAAAGTCATAAAAGAAGAGAGGTAAATCAGAGAGCTTTGCTTTTACCTGTTTTGTTTTGTTATTTTTGGTTTTGTTGTTTCTCAATAATTTGCCATAACAACAACAGAGCAGAACCACAAATGAACGGAGCTTCCCTACCACAGAAATGGTAAAAGAGGCTTTAAGCAATAGACTGGCAGGTGGTACAATGAAAGCAACATGATTACACAACTCAGACAGATTTGGGTTTGAAATCTGTTTCTGCATTCTATGATTTTTTTTTTAAGATTTATTTATTTATTTTGGAGAGAGGGAGAGAGAAGAAACACAAGCTAGGGGAGGGGTAGAATCTTCAAGCCTACTCTCTGCTGATTACAGAGCCTAGTAATGAAGTTGATCTCATAACCATGAGATCGTGACCTGAACAGAAACCTAAAATGGGATGTTTTATCAGCTCAGCCACCCGGGTACCCCTCTGCATCTTATGTTCTAGGAAACTTTGACTAGTGTCTTTCTGTTTCTGATCTTCCATTACTTGATCTCCAGTTGGATACAGTAAGGCTCAGCCATGACTGTGAGGATTAAAGAAGATAGTGTTTGTAGAAAATTATAACACAAGGCCTCCCAAAGAGAAAGAAAAAAAAAGTCCAAACCCAAAACTGATTATTTGGTTGTTGCACTCATGGTAATATCCAAATGGCTCCAATCAAACAAATCTTTCTTCAAATGACAGTGAACTCTGAACAAAAAAAATAATACCAACCCAGTGAAAAGTTAGGGGAGCAGATAAAAGCAGAATATAATGAAAAAGAGGGCACTTTAGAAAAAAAGATAATAGTACTTAATGAGTTTTTAATTTTTATGGCTTTTAATACCAACAATATGCTTAAGTCTACAACTTGCTGGGTGGCCAAAAGTTGGATAGAAAAACTGAAGATAGGGCACCTGGGTGGCTTAGTTGGTTAAACATCTGCCTTCACCTTGGGTCGTGATCATGGGGTCCTGCGATCGAGTCCCGCATCAGGCTCTCTGCTCAGCGGGGAGTCTGCTTCTCCCTCTTTCCCTACCCTGTTCATGCTTTCTCTCACTCACTCTCTTTCAAATACATAAATAAAATCTTAAAAAGAGAGAAAGAAAAAAAAAACTGAAGATAAATGTCTGGGTGACCCCTAAAATAAGTTTAAAATAACAAAAATTTTAACTGCCCCTTCTCCTGCAGAAGACATTAATTTATCAGTTTGATTTAATACAAATTGTCTATTAAAACACATAAAAAGTACTGTTTAGAATCCTCTACAGACATCTTTCACAATGACAAGGCTGCAGTCCCAAGTTACTCGACACATAAATAAGAAAATAAACCTCTTTTCATAAAAAAATAATCAATAGTGGCTAAACCTAAGATTATCCTGGCCATTATAATTGGTAGATAAGGATTTTATAGGAACTACTATAACTAAGCTAAGTGTAAAAGAAAATATGTCCATAATGAATGAAAAATTAGAAAACTTTGCAGAGAAATATATATGATCAAAAGAGCTAAACAGTCTAGAATTATCCCCATCCCAGATGTGATCTTTAAGCAAATCTTATTCAAGAAGAATTTTGTATAGTCGAATGTCAATAGGAGCCAGGCTGAAAACATAAATGAATGAAATACTCAGAATGCAACACAAAAGATACTGATAGGGCTTGTGGTGAACTGGAAAACACTGCCTCTATTATATAAAGTATACATTTGCTATCTGATTTCAGCCAATTGTGGCCTCAAGTAGAAACTGGCAAACAGTTGTGGGGATTTTTTTGTTTGTTTTTGTTTTTGTTTTTGTTTTTTGGTAAAGAGCTAGAAAGTAAACATTGTAGGCTTTGTGG
Source organism: Spilogale gracilis (assembly GCA_004023965.1). Classification (NCBI taxonomy): domain Eukaryota; kingdom Metazoa; phylum Chordata; class Mammalia; order Carnivora; family Mephitidae; genus Spilogale; species Spilogale gracilis. The sequence goes on along the minus strand of PITA01004941.1, from coordinate 110,960 downwards.
GCCATATAATCTCTGTTATAATTACACAACTCTGCCTTCATATTGTAACAGTGGCCATCGGTAATGCACACTTGAGCTATTGCTGCTATCTTCCAGTAATACTTTATTTACACAACATGTAGTGGATCAGAGTTGGCCTGTGTGATTATAGCTTACAGAACATGGCCTCATGGAAATTTAGCTTCAAGTTTACCTAACATTTTCTATTTCAAGAAAAAGTGGGCCACCAGAACTGAACTCCTGTCCTAGAGCAAATGTGCATAAAGTCTTGAGAGATAAATAATTGTTTTCTGGTCCACAGAAAGGAGAATTAGATGTCAGCCCATGTAAAAGAACATGGCTGTGAGAGATTGAAATCTATGGACAGTGCAAGTAATTTGGTTTAGTTGCAGGACAGAAACTGTGTGGAGCAAAGTTAAGAAAGCCGAATGGAATTTGGTGTAACCAATATATGGCACTTTTTTCTTGCGGAATTAGACAATAACTAAGACATTTGACCACAACAATAACAGCATCTATGAGTATATATTCAAATGGATCTCTACATACTAGCATTATATCCAGTAAATTCTGGGTTAGAAGACTTAGCTTATGAACTCAGCATTTGGTATTTTAATATTTATTTCACTTTTTTTTTTTAAGATTTTATTTATTTGACAGAGAGAAACACAACCAGAGAGGGAACACAAGCAGGGGGAGTGAGAGAAGGAGAAGCAGGCCTCCCACAGAGCAGGGAGCCCGATGTGGAACTTGATCCCAAGTCTCCGGGATCATGACCTGAGCCAAAGGCAGTCGCTTAACTAACTGAGCCACCCAGGTGCCCCTATTTCACTTTTTTAAAAAGATTTTATTTATTTGTTAGAGCAGCAGGCAGAGGGAGAAGCAGACTGCCTGCTGAGCAAGGGACCAGATGTGAGGCTATGGCCTGAGGGAAAGGCAGAAGCTTAACCCACTGAGATACCCAGGCCTCCTATAATCACCTGGACACCCCACCTCATACTCCCCGCAGCCCCGCGCAACATACACACACACACACACACACACACACACACACACACTCCTTACACTCATTAATCTAGACTTTAAAATGTTTGGGATACAGAGCAGAAAGCTCAGAATCTCTACCTCTCAACTGTCAAGGAGCTGTAACCCAAATCCCCTGCCTTTGGTATTTGAGACTGTCTCTGCCCGTCAGAGAAAGGTGTGACCACCGACAAGTAGCGTGATTTCTTTTCTCTTTGGGAAGAAGAAGAAGCAGGTGAAACAATAGGATAGAAATGTTTTGGGAAAATCTTTCTTTCATACTCAGGAGAGGAAATAAGCATCCCTTTTCCTCAACAGCAGGCTCATTCTAATCCCCTAAGTGTATTAAAGAACTTATTTTTTGCTATGCTCAACAGAGCAATAATCCTGAAGTGGAACATCAGTTACATTAAATGATTTATATTGCTAATTCCTCGTAGTATGGATGTCATGACTTTGTTTGAAATTGACTATAGTTCTTCCCTGACTTATGATGAAAAACCCATCATAAGTTGAAAATACCATGTCTATAATATACTTAATACAGCTGACCTGCCAAATATAGCTTAGCCTAGCCTACCTTAAACATGCTCAGAGCACTTACATGACCCCATGATTGAGCAAATCATCTAACACAAAGCCCATTTTATAATAAAGTGTTAAATATCTCATACAACGTATTGAATACTGTGCAGACAGTGAAAAACAGAATGAATGCATGGATGCAGAACGGTTGTAGGTGTTTTGGTTGTTTAACCTCCTGATCAAGTGGCTGACCGGGAGCTGTGGCTTGCTGCAGCTGACCACCGTTACAGGAAATGATCATACCACATATCACTAGGCTGGAAAAAGATCAAAATCAAAATTTTGAAGTATGATTTCCATTGAATGCATATCATTTTCTCATCATCATAAACTCAAAAAATTCTAAACTGAGTCATCCTAAGTCAGGGACCATCTATAATACAATCCGCATTACTGAATATCTACCCACGCTGTATGAGCAGTAGAAAATGCCTTACGAAGTTTCCACACCATCTAAAATGATTTAAAAACAAGCAGAGACATCATAAAAGATCTGAGAGTTACTATTCTCTTAGACGTCCATTTAAATTCCCCAAGGGAAGCTTTTAATTTAATGCTTCACATTAAAAACTGGCTTTGAATTGTGCATTTGCCTCTGAGGCACTGCAAAAAAAAAAAAAAAAAAAGTTTGCCATACACTGTATTCAAATATTCTCCATTACCAAATGGACCCAACACTGCAGCCTCGTCGTTTTTCCCCCGGATTCCAGAAGTATTTGTTGTATCTCCTTCCAATAATCTGATTGAAATTCTGGTGCACTGCAGTGAAGTATACATCATAAATTACTATATTTTTTTTTGCTAGATTAAAATCTCCTTCTGCCCTTCAACAAATTCTGGTGATGAGTTTCCCTCAGACTGCTAAACTTTCCAAATCCATACCTTCTGATACAAAACTAATCAGAAAATCTAACAACTCTGCATGGCTAAAATGCAAGAGAGAAATCACATCTCTGGCATTTTGCAATAGGCAACAAAGGTGTTTATCATAAAGTGATGTTCTGTTGTATAGGAAATGTGAGCATAAATATGTAGTGCTTGTACATTTACTTGTTTATTTACCCTTTCATCAAATAATTTTTGGTACTCAATAACAGAAGATAAGTGTCTAGGTGATGATATAGGCATGCAAACTAACCAAAATATAATACAAGTGCTAAGCATCAAAGTATTACCTAGAAAATAGTGATTTTGGAATAATAGGGATTTTTCTGCATAATGTTTATAATAACATTAGAAAACAATGTTACCTAAAATAATGATTTCTTCCATTTATTTACTCGTTTACCGAATATTTATTAGGCACCTACAAAATGTGCCTGGTATGCTGCTAAACTCTAGAAATGCAAAAATGAATAAGACATGAAAGATTTTTGGGACGCCTGGGTGGCTCAGTTGGTTAGCGACTGCCTTCGGCTCAGGTCATGATCTTAGAGACCCGGAATCCAGCCCCACATCAGGCTCCCTGCTCAGCGGGAAGCCTGCTTCTCCCTCTCTCACTCTCCCTGCTTGTGTTCTCTCTCTCGGTGTGTTTCTCTCTTTCAAGTAAATAAATAAAATCTTAAAAAAAAAAAGACATAAAAGATTTTTGCCTTCATTGATCTTATAATATGACACAGTGGTTTTAGTCTTTTACTTTCTAATCACACACTGAATAACAAGATATTTTAAATGCTAACAAAAATACCTGCATAATTATTATTTATGAATAATATATGTATATAGGTAATACTATAATATAAATAAAATTCAGTAGAAACCTACTTCAAAATTCAGAGAGGTGATAAAATGAAATAGACTTTAAAATATTGTTTTATTTATTAACACTAAATGTTTGATCTCAGCTAGAATATAAGTATATTTACATAGGTAATTATGAAATACGACTTTCTTTTTTTGAGGATTTTATTTATTTGTGAGAGAGAATGAGAAAGCACCAGCGGGGGTGGGGGATTGGGGGGGAGGGGAAGGGAGAGTGAGAAGCAGACTCCCTGCTGAAAGGGAGCCAGTCACAGGATTCGATCCCAGGATCCTGGGATCATGACCTGTACCGACGGCAGACGCTTAGCCGACTGAGTCACCCAGGCACCCCAGAAATACTGCTTTCATGCTTAATACCATTTTTGGTAAGAACACATGTGTTTATTAAAATATGTTTCATTTATCAAGCATAATCAAGCAATAGTTGATTTAAAACCTAATGAATTTTGGAAAAATTTGTTACAGGAAAGTTATATTTTCTAGGTTTATTCCTTTTTTTCTATCTCTTTTTGTAATATATATATATATATATATATATATATATATATATATATATATAAGTTTTTAGCACATACTGTTTATAGGAGCAAAATATCATAACTATAGGAGTACTTTTAAACATTTGGTTTTATTTCACTTTCCCCAGCCTGAATTTCTTCCTAAAAGCACTGGATTTCTCACTTACTGTTTAAAATATCACCTTTATTTTAAAAGACCTTGAAATCCTCCACAGGGGTCCCAAAGTGCCCTGTTTTGGCCTTGGCTTCTCTGCATCCTTGTGTCGGGCTACAAATTATCCTCCAGGGACAGGAAGGATGGGTCATGTGATCCATAAGAGAGGAAGAACAGAGTTTTTGAGGAAATGTGTAGCAATAGAAAAGAATATCTGTGACAGAGTGCCCTCTCAAGAGACAGGACTGTCTGTGATGACATGGGCAGCACTCTCCAGAAGCTGGAGCTACAAGGTAGAGCTTTGAGGTGGGCAGTCAACACTTGGAATGGGAAGTGAAGCATCCCCAGAAACTGGGTTTCTAGGCAGGACATATCCCCCTTGGAACATTCAGAAAGCTGGCATTCCATGTGCTGAAATGATAAGGCAGGTCCTTAGGTTATATACTCCCTACACAAAAGTGGATTTTTGACCCCAGAAACAGAACCAAGGCATCAGTTCCCTCAAGATAGCTTTAATGCCCACAGGTTTACTATATTGCCTTACCTCTTTGATCTTCTGGATTCTACTAACTTTGCCCTTTTCTCCTTGTATTTCAATGACATATGCATTTTCCTTTTCCAGATAAATGAGGACTTTCTTAGGGGCTAGGTCTGTGTGTAATTCTCATCAACTCCATTCTCCTATTCTTTTTTTTTTTTTCCCTTTCTCTTATTCCTTTAAGCAGGAAGGGATTCCAAAAATGTTTACAGAAGATTTATATAAACTTTCATCAATAATTTGGATTTTGAATAGTTGAACATAAGATACTGTTCTTAGAGGTAATCAGCTTTGAAGGTAGTTCATCATTTATGACTCTTTTACACTTTAGTGACAAAAAAAAATGTGACAATAGTAACAACAAATTCACTCAAACAAGCTTAAAACAAAACAGGATATTTATGGCTCTTGTAGCAGATAAGCCCAGGTTGAGGATGTGACTTGGTACAAGAGTTCTTATAACATCATCAATTCCAGTTTCTCTGTTTTCCACTTAACTTTATCTTTCGAGTCGGCTCTATTATCTCTTCATCGTTTAAAAATGACTAGAGAAGTTCTAATCTCACCTGTAATTGAAATCAGATTGGAAATTGGAAATTAGATGATCATTTGTTATAGGTTCATCATGAGCCTGTCACTGTGGGGAACCATCATTAGGTCAAGGGAAAAGGAATGCTGAGGAGGTAACCAGCATACCTTCCCCATGGGTATAGAAAAATAGCAGCATCTCTAAACCGTATATACCATCAGAGCCCTCAAACTTCTTCATAATTTTCAAAAAATTCTTTCAACTTTCTGCAGTTGTGGGTGTTTTTCACTAATGATGTTTTACTGCCAAATTCACCATATGTTGATCTTCTCTAACAACCACTCTTAAGGAAAGGAGACCCAAGAGGGGTAAGCAGGAGCCACTTAAACCCACTTACACTGAAACTGGATACTTTACTGTCATGCAGATGACACTGACAGATGTAGTAGAATTCCTTCCTGAAATGATGGAATTGTTTTGACAAGTCTTAAAGTCAGAGTAACTTTTAAGACTCTGATGGCTATTATTCCTGGAACCCATGACTCTGTGTACCTTTATCTCTCGTGACAAAAAATGAAGCCACAGAAAAGCCCCAAAGTTCAAAAAATGAAAACTAAACAAACCTCTTCATCTGATTGTCTCTATCACAAACTTTATATACTTAACACTCAATACTTTTGTTAACTCCAGTCTTCAAAAGCTACCAAGCTTCAATAATTCCTTAGTACAGCCTAAGATTTTTTTAAAATATTTTATTTATTTGACAGAGAGAAACACAGCCAGAGGGGGAACAAAAGCAGGGGGAGTGAAAGAGGGAGAAGCAGGCTTCCTGCCAAGCAGGGAGCCCGATGTGGGATTTGATCCCGGGTCTCCGGGATCATGACCCAAGCCGAAGGTAGTCGCTTAACCAACTGAGCCACCCAGGCGCCCCATTACAGCCTAAGATTTTAACATAGATGTTTTCATGCCTCGTTCCTGTTCAGTACCTGGATTTTCTTCCACTCTTTTCAGTTACACACAGTCCATGTAGTGGCTTCTCAAAGTGCTGAAAAAGCTCTACTATTTGTCATCAATTCATGTGGTTTTGATCTTCTTCTTCCAACTCATATGGTTGACATCTAGGTCTTCGTGTGTCCATTGTATTCATCTCTGTGTTCTTATATTTGTGATGATTGGAGAAGACTGTTGTAGTCATAGTTGGGAAAGCCTTGTATCTGGTGACTGAAAGAGTTGGTTTCTATTTCCTGCCTTGTGACTTATTGAACCTAATTTTAGCCTTCAATTTGTAAAATATGAAGTGAGAAATATAATATAATATAATATAATATAATATAATATAATATAATATAATATAATATAACATAATATAATATAACATAATATAATATACCATCACAGTATTAGTTTTGCTGTAGCAACCAACTACAAAATCCTCTCAGTGGCTTATAATAGCATATGCTAATCACTTGTTCCTACTGTGTACCTATCCTAGGTTTTCTGGGACTCTATTTCATGTTGTCTTCATTCTGAAAGCCAGGATGATGAAATAGCTTCCATCTAGATTTATTATAAGGGAATAAAATAGGATAAATAATATGCTTTCTCTTAAAGCTTCAACCCAGAAGTGTCAGGTAGCATTTATGGTGCTATTTCCTTGGCCAAAGCAAAATACAGGACCAAATGTAGCATCAAGAGTGAAGTGCCCTAGGGCGTCTGAGTGGCTCAGTCCTTGGGCTCAGGTGTGGATCCTGGAATTCCAGGATCCAGCCCCACATCAGGCTCCCAGATCACCTGGAAGCCTGCTTCTCCCTCTCTCACTCATTCTGCTTGTGTTCCCTCTCTAGTTGTGTTTCTCTCTGTCCAATAAATAAATAAAATCTTAAAAAAAAAAGAAGTGCTCCAAATATGACCTTTGTAGAATTAAAAGCATTTGGTGAATTACACTACTGACTCAGCTATTTCTCTTCAAAGACTTTTGAAAATACAAATTTAATTTCAAGTAAAAGGCTGCCAAATGGTAAATACTCAGATTTATGAACCCTAACAACATATTTTTCTGAGGACCAATTTCCTTCTCTTTGAGATGAGATTAGTACTTCTTAGTTTGCCAGTTTCAGATGTGCTTCCTCTATAATAAAAATTAACCCTTTCCTTCCTCCCTATCTTCATGTAAAATCATCTACTATGGGAGTTTCTACAGTGGATTTCTAAGTGGGCACCCATATTCAGCTCTTGACCCTTGTTCTAACTTACTCTCCATACAGTGGCTAAAGGAACCATTTCCAAAAAGCAAATCCAATAATATCATTTATTGCTTAAAAGCATTTGTATCTAACATTTAAAATCATTAGTTTGGGCTATACAGCTCTGAATAATCTGGAGTCTCTTTTTTTCTTGCCAGCATCACTTCTAGGTGCTCTGCTATCTTTTACTCTGTGCTGGGTTTCCCTTTCTTTCTCAAACTAGACCAACTTATTTTGACGTCTGGGGCATTATGTAATCTATTCCTTCTGTGCAGGGTACTTTAACCATACTCTCCATCTAAATTACTCCTTATCATCATTCAAGATTCAGTTGAGTGTCATTATAGGGACACCTTCCTTAATGTTTCACTGCAACCTGAACTTTTCTTCCGTCGCTCTTATTCAACTGTGATGATGTAATTATTTACATAGCTTTACATGTTTGCTTGCTGCCACTCTCCTTGCCCTGTCTTCATGGGTACATCTATCTGGTCCACTTTGACTCCCCAGTTGCCAGTATAATACCCAGAATCTATGAAGTGTTCAATAATTATTATCTAAATGAATGAATACATGAATAAAAATGAGAGAGCAAATGAAATAGTTTATTTCCAAGGCCTTTTTTAATGTAAAAGAAAATGTGGAAATATAAGAAAGAACTATGATTATAGCAACAATGTTTATAAGGTAAAACAGGTTGTGTTTTACATAGGATTTAATTCATTTTTTTCTAAGCATGTTTAAGACTTTTTAAAGGTAATGGAAAGATAACTAGAAAGTACAGTTTTGAATTTTTTTCGTGAATTAAAATGTTGAAATATTTTTGTAGAAGAAGTAGAAGCCGTATTTTCATGAAAATGTCCTAAATATAAGAAAGGGATCATGCAATTATATTTTTCCTTTCCCAAACAGCAGGTTTATAGCTGATTTACTATTTTTTAGTGAATGTCTGTTATGTTCAAGGTGCTAGATGAGGGTCTTCAATACGAAGTATAAATAGCATGTGACAAAGCACAAATGTGACAGAGGGAGCTTGATAAGATGAGGACCTAAGAGACTTTCCCTGTAGAAGGGGAGTAGAATATAAGACTCTCTTACAACAGGTCAGTAAACTAGAGCTTCTTAAAAACATGAGTGAGCAGAGAGGAGGCTAGGGGTGTTTCGGAGCTTTGTGGATTGAGTTACCCTGTGTGATTAAAATTAAGTCTGAATGGGCAACCTAAATGCACAACCTACTTCATATGGCAAGTTCCAGCCATAAAAGACTGAAATGCACACCCCTGGATTGGTGGTATCTTGACTCATTCATTAATCTTGACTGTGACTGACATCCTGTCAGGCTGGCAGCTACTATATTTGTATTCATTCATTCATTCATTCATTCATTCAATAATAACTTTTTGAGCATCTATCAAGTTCCTAATTCTCCCATAGACTCTAGAGATAATCAAGGAATAAACATGTGCTGGTTCTTGCCCTTTGTGCACTTTGAGATGAAGAATGGAAGAGCATATAGGGTAGGACACTGTCCAGAAAGACGGTCCATAGACAGAAGAGGGAAAAATGAAGGACTTAAGAGGAAACGTTTCTATTGGCTCTCTCTAAAAGTCTTTCAATGTTTGTACAGAACCCATAGGATCTCCATGACTTAGGAGATGGAGGACCTAGTTTGACACCAAAGAATCTTGCAGCTTTATAGCCAATATGCACTAGTTCTTAAGAGAGTCAGCACTCTCTTGACATGGTAGAGGACAGATGCAACAATGTCAAGGATGGTTCCCTGATTCTTTTGTGGGCAGCCAAGGTCCTCTAGAGAGAAAAAAGGTATAAAATGCCTGGACATGCTTTGCAGAGGACATGTGTGGCATTCAGGATATTTCCCAGAATACCGGGGGAAGTCTTTAGAATGTGGGCGAAACTCCTGAAGTGGGAGTGGGTCAAGGGATTTGGATTGCAGTTATTAAAATGTTAGAAATGTAAAGACACAGCGAGAGAGAAAGAGAAAAACGATAAGCCCAGATCTTAAAGTCAGTTTTTGCATTTATAAATATTTTCCCAATGTTTCTCAACATAAAATCATTGTTTTCTCTTTTAAAGACAAATAGTAACTCATTTAAGGAGTACTCTGAGACATTTTAGCCATTTCTGGTTTTCATGATTACAATCAATTTCAAAGTAAAATTGTATGTGCATATTATATTATTTCCTTTGCAATTATTTGTAGCAGCCTTTCTCAGAATTTAACTCACTGGGTCAAGATATTTTTGATTTTGTGAGCCATATTGCTTGCCAATGATGTAGGCTATTTTTAATAGAGTATCTTTACCAATTAGATGTAAAATGGAATTTGGTTGTTGCTGAAACCTTTATTATATAGATTTGCTAGTAGTTAAGGAATATAATCCATCTTCCTCTTAAACCTTTGGAAGCTGATGAATCTCAAAGAAATCCCAATTAGTCCTTTTTCTGGAATTACTAACCTGACAAAATTTAACTCCCCCTGCCCCCCAGTAGACTATCTAACACAGTTCATTTTTTTTTTTACTTTTTTTAAGATTTTATTTATTTATTTGTTCTAGAGAGAGCATGTACAGAAGCAGGGGGAGCAGCAGGCAGAGGGAGAGGGAGAAGTAGGCTCCCCGCTGAACAGGGAGCCTGATGTGGGACTCAATATCAGGACTCTGGGATCATGACCTGAGCTGAAGGCAGCCACTTAACTGAACCACCCAGGTGTCCATAACACAGTTCATTTCAACTGTCATTACTTTACTTCGGCGATCAACTCTATCCCACACCAAATAAGTGGAAAGATACTAGCAATGATGAATTTCTTGAATTTGTCTCTGGATTGTTTTCCTCATTTCTTCATTTGGCACATTTGCTTTTATACACACAGCAGATGGTCAAGGCAGAAATAACACCCAGGTGAGAAGAGAAATAAGCTATTGCCACTGTAGGTGCCACCCCTACATGGCTGGGTTGTATTTGGCAACTAATAACCTCCATGGATCTACCTGGTCTGTTTGTTTATTTATGAAATTAGATTGTAAATCTATTTGATTCTTTTTCTTTCTACAAAATCTGTATTTGCAGAAAGTTTTTGATTCTGATTTTTTTTAGTGTTTAATATCTGTGAAATGAAGATAAATATTTCCATATATATCAAAAGCCAATACCGAGGATGGAGGAGTTGATATTGCCAGCACATAAACAAGCTTAGTTATTATATACTATACAGGTATTTCATTAGCTGCTCATTGCCAGGACTGAGGCAAGGTGGGGCATTTCTGTGGTGATGCCCCATGGGGATGAATTTTAACTTGAACTTAATTTTTTAATTGTCCCTTAAAATGCATTTTACCAAATTATATTCATGATGCAAAATTGAAACAACAATCATTTTGTGAGTGGATCATTTTCAGTCACATGTCAGACAAAGGTGGTCGAAGAAAATAGAAACTGTCAAAGCTTTCAGAATAGATTAGAGACTTCAAAGCTAAGACAGGTTGGTCTGAGCAATCTGTACCATCAAGATCTTGCACTCATAGTACTTTAAAAGCTTCCAGCTGATTTCAGAGAAAAGTTCTTCAGTTTTAAATGGCATATAATTCAGCTGAAGAAAAGAATAAAACCATGGATTTAGTTACAAATGAAAAACAGACAAAAACTCTAGATCCTTTTTTATTCCTTGAAATGATACTATCAATATAAGAGTTTTTGGAGATACAAGAAACAATCTGTAAAGATCATGAAGAGGTATATCTATATGCATATTAATGTATGATATAATCAAACTGAATAAAAAACACTGAATTAAAGGTAATGTGAATATGATACTTAAGAGAAAAGTTAAGAACAGTTTATGAATTAACCCATTCATGGTCAGTAATAACAATAAAAATTAATGATCAATAGTGTTCTTTCTATTATTTTTCTGAAAACTTACTTCTTTTATTTTGTGCCTTAAAAAAAAATACATGATTCTGTCTTCTTAAGCATTATAATTATAATTTAAATTCTTTCAACTTTTCCAGGACCTCAGTGTATTTACTTTTGTTTTTGGTGAATATATAGGATACTTTTATAGTATCTAAATTCTTGCATTCCTTTTCCTGTGAAAAGAATATTCAAATATTCTATGAAAATATTAAGAAATTAAGAAACTTCAAATTACTTGGGACAGATAACCATTTATATTGTCTGGAAGTGATATCAATAAGACCAGGGCAGAAGGTAATGCAGTGAAGGGTCCTAAATAAAGATTAGTTACTTTCAAGTGAACTTGTCTATAAAAGACCAATGGTATAAATTGTTTTAATAAAAGAATATCACTGAACTAGTTAATGACTCAGGAAGGGAAATTAGGAAATCCTTATAAATCTTATAGTTATTATGCTTTTCATCACACTTTATCCTTCTCTGAAAAATAGAAAATGCTAACATGAGTCAAAAAACATCACCCAGTTGTCATTATTACAATTTTCCTGGATCCACTGATCTTTTGACACCACACCCAGTGCTCTCTGTGGCTGCTTCAGATCATGCTCAGTCTGTTGGCCACTATAGTTTACAAATTCCTCCTCAACAAATGTCTGGGTAATAGCTCACTCTTCTCTTCATTTGGCTTTTACTGTGGGGACCTCTCTCCAGATTTCTCTGAGAAGATTCTGTGTGCTATGGTAATTAGAGTAGTGAATGTGCTAAATATATTTTTGGCAAGGAAGGACTCTGCCAGATAAATAAAGCATCCCAGGTGTAACAAAGGAAGGGAAATAGATATTGTAAGAGGTGTTGCTGGCTTTGTTTCCCCTTAGAATTTTAAGTCTATTTCAAACCTTTCCCTTACCTGGCCAGTGACATTCACAGTGCTTTGGAAAATTTAATTGGAACAATCTCATGAAACTGAGAGTGGTTCAGAAAACTCAGAAAGAAGTAAGTTTAGATTGGAGGAGTGCAAGCATGCTAATGCTACTCAATTACCTGAAAAATATATTAAAGACTAATTTGGTATTACATTTCCCCACAAGTATGGCTGTTAAGAAATTCACTTTAAATGTGACTATCCAAAAATGCTAAAATTGGGGTGAATATTTAAAATGTAAAGTCACAAATTAATGCAAAAAGATCCATGAAAATGTTAAGATTAAATAAAATGTCTTACTGGATTTGAGAATGGCTTTAAATGTGTCCAGAGAGAAGCACATTGCCTGCCTTTCTATCATGACATTTTTGAGTCAGGGTTTGGTCTTCCTCAACTTTATAAACCTCTGAGTGGGCACCTATGAAATTATATGCCTGAAGCTCCCTTTTTTCTACAAGTAGCCACTTTCCCTACCAGGCTGTTATCAAGCAGCCCCAACCCCTGGCTCAAAGATCAGCAAATAATCCAAGTTGAACAAAAAGATACTTTTCTGGATATTTGGAATGGATAAAAATATCAATTCATTCTGATCACATTGTTTTGAACATAGATCACACAGAGAATGAAGTACAATAACAATAGGAAGAAATGTAAAGGTGTTTTTTATCCTAGGATCCAGGTTTTCCTGAAATTAAACAGTGATCTTGTTTTTTGGGGCTCTCTGAGACACTTGAGTACCTTAACAGGACGATGTTTAATTAACTTATTGTTAAATGTTCTGCTTTTGGAAGCACCTGAGTAGCAGTCAGTTGATCATCTAGCTCTTGGTTTTGACTCAGGTCATGATCTCATGAGTCCTGAGATTGAGCCATGAGTCAGGTTCTGCACTTAATAGGGAGTCTGCTTGCGGATTCTCTCCCTCTGCCCCTCTCCCAACTTTCTCTCTCTCACTCAAATAAATAAATCTTTCTTTTTAAGATTTTATTTCTTTATTTAGCAGAGAGAAACCCAGCTAGAGAGGGAACACAAGTAGGGTGAATGAGAGGAGAAGCAGGCTTCCCACCAGGCTCGAGCAGGGAGCCTGATGTGGGGCTTAATCCTGGAACTCCGGGATCCTCACCTGAGCCAAAGGCAGAGGCTTAACGACTGAGCCACCCAGGCACCCCAAGTAAAATAATTTTTTTTTAATTCTACTTTTCTTTTGAAATTCAAATGTTCTAGCATGTTGAAGAAGCCAAAAGCATAGATATGTATAAATAACTTGTGACTCTTTCTCATTGCAATTTAACCGCATGTTCTAAATTACCTCTTGAAGGAGCCTGAGTTTCTGTTATCTGAACCCCAGAATACTAATTAATTTGCACTGACATAAAGTACATAATACTCATTTAGCATTTGGAAACAACTGAATGAATGAATAAAACCCCCAAAGAGTACTAATTAATTTGCCCTGACACAAAGTACATACTCATTTAGCATTTGAAAACAATTGAATGAAGTAAAGGGTTAATACGCTGAAACTTATGCCATATGTATGAGTCTCAAAGGAGTACAGCTTTAGAAAATGGGCATAGTAAGAAGGATATTTCAGAGGAAAGACATCCTGTCAGTCAAGATAAGAGGAAAGATAGATGTAGGCCACAGTAGAAGGTGGCAGTTTAAATGGAGAGTGAGATCAGATAAAAAGATGGTAGTATACAAGAATAGATATGTGGTTGTGGGTTTTGTTGTTGTTGTTGTCGTTTGTTTGCTTGTGTGAGAGGGGATTATATTTAAGAGAAAAGGGGAAGCAAATCACAGTTTAGAGCCTTGGCAATGATGGGGTCCAAGCTGTAGGTAGTCTAGGGCATTTTGGAACCTATGTCTAGCATGGTAACTTGAACAGAGAATAAGAACATGAAAGCTAGTTAGGATTCTCTTTGAACTGAATAGTTCAGTTATAACCAACCCAGAATTGTTCTGAGTTAGCAATAAGGAATTAGATGACTGAATCTCTCTAAAAGAAAGACTCGGAAATTTGGTGACTGAAGCTGGAGAGAGAAACAGAATCCTTGTAGAGGATTCCAGAGTCTTACAGACAAGTTGTGAGTCCACAGAGGAAGTCCAAGCAAATGCCCTTTTTGAAGAAATACGGGTATGTTGTAAGATCCATTTCAGACACATCAAGTTTGAAATGTCACATTGGAGGTGACTAATGGGCAGCAGGAACCCATAAATGATATTTGATATGAGGTTGTTAAAATACAAAATGACAACTGAAATTCTAGTACTGAATAAATTAGACAGCCATTAGTTATTACATCATTTTCCAGATAATGTAAACCTACTACCTTTTTATGGGCTATGTTTCTGAACTTCAGAAATATACACATGCTTCATTTAAGTTTATTTTGACTAAAATATGACATATAAAATCTAAAATTTCCCTCACTGTAATAATTTTATTCATTACTGAAATGATAAAGAACAATACTTTTTTTGTATAGGGGTGAATTTATACCTCTGGGAGTAGATTTTTCTAGGAGGGTGCTCTACAAATATTTGTCAGGTGAGTGAACAGAAGAGTAGAACTCTAAGAGTGGGGAGACTGGTATCTATTGTGTAAACCAGAGTCTAATGCACAGCTAATCTTTAGGAAATGCCCACTGTTAAATATATTCTTCCATCAAACTCAATCTTAGACTCACCTAGGGCAGACTAAGAGTAATAAGTGCCCTGACTAGTTAATAATTTGGCATCTGGTAGGAAAACACACATAGACACAAACATATGCGCATATAAATACTTATTCTCTATTTATAGAACTCACCTGTTTCAGAATGTTTGTAATTTATTCACCTTTTTCAACCACTTCTCCCCAAGTTCCCTTTGCCCAAGAATATAATGAGCAAGGCATCATTAAAAAAGAAAAAAAAAAAGAATTACAGACAAAAGAAGATGGAGAGAGTTCTCATCCAACCATGTTCAAGAATTCACTTGAAATCTGTTGAGCCACATCTGTCTTATCTGTATCTCCCTCTTCTAAGCCTCTGTGTATTCCTAAATATTCTCTTCCAGGAGTTAACCTTCTCATTGCAGGCCCCTCATCAGGAAATTCCCCACCTCCACCCATCCTTCTCACTTGCAGAATAAGTTTTCTATCACCAAAATCACCTGTTTCCACTCACAAAATAAAAAGTCTTCAAGTGTGACAATGACCAACACCTGGAAGACAATGATTTTATGATCAGCAAACCAAAGAACCTCTAGCTACCAGGATCTGCTCTTCTTAAAAGAGAATGAAAATTAAAAATGACAAATAACTGTTTTTCTCTTGACTGATATTCAAAATATTTCTAAGGATTTATTTTATGCATGAAAGAGAGAGAGCCATTTCACCAGTTATGTTGGAGTTGTATATAGAAGCCTGAATCAACTGACATTATATTTCAGATTTATTCCAGCAGTGTTTTATTTGCCCTACTGGCCCATCTCTCAGCCACACTATAGGTTCAGTTAATAAGCAATCCTGAATTGCAGAACATGTGATTGAGGAACCCGTGGTGTCAAATAGAAGGAATATTGTTCTGATTCTGAAGTTTTTAATAGCATGTATTTATTTTAATGGTTTTAACTTATCTTCTGCATTATAACCAAACCAACAACTGTATAAAATAGAACTAGCTTTACCAAATAGCTAGCAACATATCTCTACCAACTGATGAATTCTCATTAAATTAGGAAAAACCACACATCCACACATCCATGTGTCTCAAAGCACAACCTCATCTTAAAAAAAATATTTTCTTGGGGGGCATGTGGGTGATGCAGTCAGTTGAGCATCTGATTGTTGTTCTCAGGTCAGGTCATGATCTTGGGGTCATGGGATGGAGCCCTACATCAGGCTTCATGCTCAGTGTGGAGTCTACTTGTGTTTCTCTCTCTCTCTGCCCCCACCTCACCTTAGGACAGGTAAACAAATCATTAAATATATATATATATTTTTTTTTCTTAGAAAATATGAGCTTCTAGCAGTTGGCACATCTTTTTTTTTCTTCCTTTTACATAAAGTTATTTGCAGAAAATGCAGAAAGATGTGCTTATTAGCACTAGTTAGACTGATAGATGAGGAAGTACGTTTATTATGAGAATATATGAGATTTAAGTTTTTAAAACTGGTAATATATTAATCTTAGAACCAGGAATACTTCATATCTAGAGATGCTGGAAAAGGATATGAATCCTTTTTATGTTGCACTGTATTTACTCTTTCCTTCAGCTCTCTCCTATAAAGGATCTACACTATGTCAGGTATTGACCAGTCATTGGAGAATAGATTATCTCACAATCTAGCAAGAGAAAATAAAAAATGTGAAGTAATATTGAGACAGCCTAAAGATACTGTAATGGAGAGATTCCAGTGTAGACCCTAGGCTTACCCCTAAATTTGTGAGACCTGAAGCAAGAGTATACATGGAGGCCCATGTACCTAATCTTTAAATACTTTGGAGTAATAAATCAAGCTAGCAACTGTTAAATAAAATATTGAAACTTGACACATCTGTAATCATAACACAGGCAGAATGATGCTTGCTGACTTGCTCATTTTCCTCTCTCAATGTTCTCATTAATTGCGAAAATTCTAAGAGAGAATTCCACTCCTCCCCCCCTCCAATTTTCATTTGAAGGAGAGAGAAGTTTCCTATTGTTGTCTGTCCAAGATTAGACTTGGTGTCC
Organism: Spilogale gracilis; assembly: GCA_004023965.1. Taxonomy (NCBI): domain Eukaryota; kingdom Metazoa; phylum Chordata; class Mammalia; order Carnivora; family Mephitidae; genus Spilogale; species Spilogale gracilis. The sequence continues at coordinate 94,032 of PITA01004941.1, read as the reverse complement.
AAAATCACCTAACAGTACTCTCTCCCCTACTATTTTTGGGTTTCTTCTTGGACTCAGTCTAAACCAGGACATATCTATCCATAAGGGGCCATAGCCTGTGTCCCTCATAGGAACCAGAGACATAAAAATGAAGTTCAGAATAGAATTTGCATATATTGGCGGTACAGGAAAAACAGATCCTTGGCCCATTCTGCTTCTCTTGTCTCTAGCCTCTCCCCACTTATATACTGGTCCTTTCCATATCTATGTACAACCAAGAACACAATCAAAAGATCTAACCCCCTACTCAGATGGCAAGAATTTTCCCCAGAGAATCGACTTGAGGAAATGACCAGCACAGGCCTCAGAGGTGCATTTCACTGATCTGTACATGAGATTCTAGGGTTTTAGGAGAATGGTATAGAAGGGAAGGAGAATGGGCTCTAGGTGGGAATGTCCCATGACCATCAGACTCTGTCCCTAAGAAGCACAGACAGAATGAGACCCTCTGAGGTCACGATCCTGTATAGGGTCTAAGACTGTGCAGTCAAATACAGAACCACTAGCAACATATGGCTATTTAAAATCAAATTTAAATTGATTTATATTAAACTACATTAAATTAAAAATTCAGTACCCCATTCCCACTAGCCACTTTTTGAGCACTTCAAAGCTATAAGTGGCCAATAGCTACCAATTTGGATATATATAGTGCATATAGAGAATACCTCCCTCATTGCAGAATGTTCTATAGGACAGTGCTGAAGCAGGCAAATCTCTAACAGCTTGGTTGGACCTGGATGCTACTTAAACATTTCCTCTAAAAAAAACTTAGACTCTTCTATCCACAAATCATTGATTTAGAATAAGTTGTCACATGAAAGGAAATTAAGGAAAAAAAATGTAACAAAAATGTAACAAAAATGTAACATGTTAGTAAAACAAGGATTTTTACAATTCATTAAGATGTTCAAACTTTCCAGAAAACTCTAGATTCACTACCATATCCTCTGAAATGACCACTTAGCAGATGAACATGAAATAGCCAATGAAGTAGCTGAACTTAAATAATGCTATAGGGATGGTGTTAGGTGGTCAGAGTCACACTGGTTCAGGAAAGATAATATCAACTAGAAACTTCATAATGGGGGTGGTATCGGGGTGGCTCAGTCAGTTTACCATCCAACTTTTGATTTCCCCTTGGGTCATGATATCAGGGTCGTGGGATCAAGCCCTATGTCCGGCTCTGCCCTGGGTGTGGAGTCTGCTTAAGAGTCTCTCTCCCTGAGGCACCTGGGTAGCTCAGTTGTTAAGCAACTGCCTTCAGTTCAGGTCATGATCCTGGAGACCCGGGATGGAGCCCAGCATCAGGCTCCCTGCTCGGCGGGAGGCCTGCTTCTCCCTCTCTCAGTCCCCTTGCTTGTGTTCTTCCCTCTCTCACTGTGTTTCTCTGAGAAAGAAAGAAAGAAAAGAAAAGGAAAAGGAAAAGGAAAAGGAAAAGGAAAAGGAAAAGAAAGAAAGAAAGAAAGAAAGAAAGAAAGAAAGAGAAAGAGTCTCTCTCTCTCTCCCTCTGCCCCTCCTCCCACCTGCCCCTCACACTTGCTCTCTCTCTCTCCAAAGAAAGAAAGAAGGAAAGAAAGAGAAGTAAATAAGGAAAGGAATTTAGTAGTGAAATGGAAACAGAAAAAAATAGTCTGACAAATAATTGTCACAGTGAAACCGAGGCAAGGGACTTCTGCCCCTACCATGACTTCAGAGTTAAAAGTAATCTTACACCTTTGGAAATACAGACATGTAAAATAATGAATTTATCTATTTTAATACCGTTGAAGTCTAACTGCATTGAAGTGCAAGGTTATTGTATGTGAGAACATACAAATTATATCGTTTAACTGAAAAATATGTAGAGATGGGCTGATGCAAGGACTGTGGTGTAGCCAGAGGGTCATTGCTTTGTACTCTAACACATAACTCTATCCTTGAAACTGTTCAACCACCTTCCATTGTGGTACAGTGAATATGAAAGCCCAAACAGCTCATATTGTGAGTGAACTCCTCATTGTCTTACGAGACTCTCCATAGTCTGAGTCCCTGTAGTCATACCTGACCATACCCTTTCTTCTCTAGTTACTCAAGACCTCTTTCAGGACCATAGACTGGGATGCTTTCTTGGGGTCTGTGAAGTTCATTTTATGTGCCAGAGTATGGCACCCAGGTCTTTGGTCAAGCACTAGTCTAGATGTTGCTATGAAGGCTTTTATCTATCTATATCTATATCTATCTATCTATCTATCTATCTATCTATCTATCTATCTATCTATCTGAGAGAGAGAGAGAGAGAGAGAGAGAGGGAGAGAGAGAGAGAAAGCACATGCATATGCCAATTCATGGGTGAGCAGAGGGGTGGGAGAGGGACAAGCAGACTCCTAGGCTGAGTGTGGAGCCCCACAAGGGGCTCTATCTCACAACCCCAAGATCATGACCCCAGCCAAAACAGAGTCAGGTGCTGAACCCACTGAGCCACCCAGGCACCCTCTATAAAGGTTATTTTTAGATGCATTAAAATTTATAATCAGTTGACCTTCTGTTAAGCAGATTACCCTCTATCATATGGGTCATCCAATCAGCTGAAGGCCTTCAAAGTAAAGACATAGGTTTTACGCAGTGAAGAAAATACTCTCTTCAACACTGCAGCATAGAAACTGTTTGAGTGTTTGGCCAGCTGCCCTACAGAGTTTGGATTCAAGACTACAGCATTAACTCTGACCTGAATTTCCACCCTGCCAGCCTGCCATGCAGATTTGAGGTTTGTCAACCCCCATAATCAGAGGAGCTAACTCTTTAAATTTAAATTATATAGCTCCATGTCTATAGAAAATTTATACCCTATTGGTTCTGTTTCTCAGGAAAAACCTGACCCATACAATGTCTCTGCACATGCTTCTCCATCTTTTGATAATGCTCTCACCACCAGAACCCTCCACATATTCCCACATATCCAACTCCTATTCATCTTCAGGTATCTTTTTCAAAGCCACTTCCTCCAGGAAGCATCCTGAGACCATCAAGACTGCAACAGATGCCTTCTGTAAGTGATCCAGAGTGGCCAGTTTAATTCTTAACCCTACTTAAACCCTTATGATGTGACACATAATTACTACAGGTTTTAAGGCAGATATTTCCTGTATAATTTTCACAAATACTTCATTTTATTTGTGATGAGAAAATGAGCTGATTAATGAATAAATCAAATGAGCAAATAAAAGAATGAGTAAATGGCAGGATAAGAAGTACAGACAAAAATACCACAAGGGAAGCAAAGTTTCTGCCAGAATATTAGTGGACTGAATTTGTAACAGGAGTTCAAAGACATGATCACAGATAACGTCTGTGAGATGGGAAAACAGTGCTGTGGCAGATAGAAATTCCCATTATTGTAGTTACCTAATGCTTACTGTGTCCTTGGTACCTGCAGGTACTGTTCAGCACTTATGCAGCTATTAGGTGACAGAGGCAGGTTCTAGCCGGTTCCAGCTGGTCCCAGTGCCTATTCTAATAACGACCTCATAAATCCTTTCTGGCCCCGTAAAAGACACAGATTCTTACGGAAGGCCTGAGCCCCACATTCTCTTTGTCTCCAGTAGTAACCTCTGAACGTTTTTTTTCTTTCATGTGTTAACTTAGGTTTTAAGTTGCCAGTTACTTTTGTTATCCAATCAATTTTCCACCAGTAAAGCTTGCCCTTAATTCTGTAATCATTACCATCCATTATGGCCATATACATATGAGCTTACCTAAACAAACCATAGCACTTAGGATATAAGTGAATATAAGACGAAGTTGTTCTCAGGTAAATTGAAGGAGAAAATGTGTGTTTATCAGGAAGTCTTTATCAGTGTGAAATGGACTGAAAGAGGATGTTATTTAGCATGAAATCATGTTGAACGTCCCGGAAAGATTTTAAAAAGTAATCAAGAACATTCCATCTGTGCCCACTGATTCATAATAGCTATAAGTTCACCTTTGCAAGCAAGAAAAGAAATTTTGAATTTAAAATATATTTCTGTGACACATAGCATTCTAAGAGATTTGTAGCCACCAGGCTAATTCAAAATGGGTAGAACCATGCCAAGTTTAAAATTTCTTCGTCATTAAAAGAAATTTTTAAATTACATGCCTTCTTATGGAAATGAGAAATGGCTATCAAGAAATATTATTTGTGAGAATGACTTTATAGATGTATCTTGTATATAATAGAGTGTACCTTGATTATCATTTTGAATGCAAAAAATAAACCCGTTGTTATAAGTAATCTATCTCTATCACTTTACTAAATTTACCTAAATATGCATTCTATTGATTAAATATTTAAATGTATGAAGCCAAAACTTAAAAAAAAATAAATAAAAGGAAGTAAAGGTGAATATTTAACTGATTTCAAGATAGTAGAGTTTTGGGGTACCTGGGTGGCTCAGTTGGTTGAGTGCCTGACTCTGTTTCGAGTCAGATCATGATCTCATGGATTGTGGGACCAAGCCCCACGTGGCACTCCTCACTTAGTGGAGAGTCTGCATGAAAGATTCCCTCCATTAGCCCCTCCCCCCCTCTAAAAATGAGTAAATATAACTTAAAAAAAAAACAACAAAGTTTTGTAAACCTAACTAATGAAAATAGTCACAAAGTAAGTAAAGCAAGTTTAGTGAACTTATTAAGATATATGCAAAATTAAAATTCAGAACATTGATTTACAATATTAGTAACAAGTAAGACAACAAATTCAAACCTTTAATGTATAAATATCTTCTCCCATCAATAAGACAAATGGTAACACCTAACTACAAGTGTGAGCAAATGATATGAGTATAAAATAGATAAACAAAGAAATATAAAAGATGAAAATGTACATCATTAAAAAGCAAAATCATGTTCATAGTCAAATTAAATTTAAACAACAGATCCACATATACTTACAAATTTGGTAAGAAAAATAATATTTGATTTTTCACGCTCATGTGCCACAATGAGATAGAGAAGTCATATATTGCTGATAGCACAAATTAGGTTTTAATGAATATTAATAAAACAATACGTATCAGAATCCTTAAAAGTCATCATAACTTAATAGCCCTATATCTCTGGCTATGTTCTGGGGGAGGATATTAGAGGTGCTGAATAACTACACATGTATGTCCATTATAAAATTTTTATAACAGCAAGAAATTAGAATCAATTAAAAAATCCATTATTAGGAGAATATTTATAAAAGTAAGTATTTCTATTAGAGCCCTCTTTATTAATCTGTTCTTGATTATCCGAGGTTGACCTGGAGTAGAGTTGGGGAAAGGAACAATGAAAGCAGATAACGACCTGTTTTATGGGGAATTTTGCACTTGGTGTTACCATATTACATAACAAACACACCTAAAACAGTAGTCCCACCTGAGAGAAAGTTTTTAAAAGAATGCTTAGTTCTCATTTTTATCAAGTAAAGTTGACTTTTGTTTAGCAAAACAAATTTATGTGGTTTGAGTTGTAACTCAGCCCAAATTATTATGGTTTGAAAAACAAACCAAGTAAACAAAAGAGAGAGAGAGAGGGAGAAAGAAAGAGAGAGATCAAAAGTAAACAAAAAACAGTTAATTGTGTTACAAAATGCATTATTACTATCCCATTTGTTACTAGTCATGCCTTTCTGATGAAAAATGCTCAGTGTGAGGGTTACCTGGACCGGGGCTGGAGCAGGGAAAGACCGATGCCTGCTGCCATTTTTTGTTTTTGTTTTATTAAAGTATGGTGAGAAGATGCTTTTGTAGCTAAACCACGTGAATGGGTGAGGAATGATTTTTGATATACTAGTCGTCCAAGATAGCCTTGCAACTAATGAATAGCATGTAAACAATAAATTATGTTTTCAAACAATGTCCAATGATAGGGAGTTTTCTTACACAAAGACAAAAAAAAGTCTTAGTGTGAGCCAATGTCTCTTTTTAAGTCCTTAGTATTGATTATTTCTGGAGATTCTATTTCCCATGCTCATTGCCCTTTTCCTGTTTTGTTTTTGTTCTTTTTTCTCCGTTTTAAAAGTTCTTAAATCCAATTCCTGGTTTTATCGATACTCTTTATTGTTTCTTTTTAAAAGTTTACTGATAGTCTTCTTATATACCCACTGTACTCTTCCCTTGCTATTTGAGATTTACACTAGTGTTCTATAATTACAGTCTTGAGTTGAATACTTGTCATTAATTTTTTATTTCTTCTGTCTAGTTCACATTTAAGGCTATATATTTCCCTCTAGAAATTGTAGTAGCTGCAGTATGCAAATTTTAATATGTGGTATTTTCTTGTGCTTGAAAAAATTTTAATTTTCATGTATGTATTTCTCTGTACTTCCAAAAATACACTTTTTAAAAGATGTTCTTGTACTGATTTCTAATTTCCTATTCATTAAGGCATTCTCTGCAGCTGAGTATTTGTTTTTTTTTTTAATTTTTGTAGGTATATAAAAGAAATATATTGATGTGTTATTCATTTCAGCATCTTATTGGTTCAGCTTCTTAATTAGTCATTTTAAGACATGTCAATTTGATATGTTTGCTATAAAAATGGATTTGCCAATATCTCTTCATAATTGTGAATTTTTTCCTCTATTTTGATCAAATATTATAGGGGAATATAAGTTAACTGTAAGTATTTTTTTCTTGTAGATATTTTTACCTTTTACAACAGTGATTGTAAGGGCACAGAGAGAAAACTAAAGTCACATCAATTTCACATTCTGTGTCAAATTGTTCTGTGAACCTTGAGGTGCTCTGTCTGGGAAGTATTTCTTTGAGTGCTTTTTCCCCTCTTCATTAAAAAAAGACATTAATGTACTCGAATACTATCAATCCATTACTTTTTCACTTTATGCATTATTAAATTTCTTTTATTTTTTATGGGATTGATTTCATATAAAATGTTCAATGAAAGGCATTTTCATTGTCTGCATTTCTTTGCTAGCCAGTATCATTAACATGACACTGCATACCTATTACTGAGAATAGTTTTGTGGCATAGAGGAGGGGGCTGTGAAAAAAGAAAAAGCAATGTGTTATGTGACAAATGTGTTAGGTACAACACTGGTGTTTACATCTTGCCAAGAGTATTATTTCTTCTTCTGGTCTGTAATTATGGACTCTAAGTGAAAGGCCCAGATTTCGAGATCCCCCAAAACCACCAGGGAGCCAAATCTGATGCAAAAGTAAAGAACCTTTATTCGAGCTAGCTCGGGCTCAATCTCCCACACCCACCGACACAGGGGCCAGTTGCTGAGAAAAAGAGAGAGAGCCCTGAGTTTCGAGAACACAATAGCTTTATAGGGGTCTGGGGCCAGTTGGTGGGGTGAAGTGGGGCGATATCCGTGGCTTATGCTGATTGGCCAGGAGCCAATTGCGCAGGTGGTGAGATGTGGTCAGCTTACTTGGACTTTAGTAGTGTCCTTTCATATTCTTGTTGGTTTGTTGGTTAACTCAGGGGTGGCCGAGGCCAGGGTCAAGCAACGTTTCTATATTTGCGCGCTGTTTTTTAGTGGGGAGGGGTCAAGCGGGGGAATTACACAGGATGGAGGGCGCACACACAAGATGGAATCAGTTTTTATTCTGCCCTTTCACTAAACTCTCTTGAAGAGGGAGTGGTGCCTTTTGTGGAAGCCTCTGGTGGCCCGTGTTGTAGATGAATTTCTAAAAAACAAAACTTTCTCCCACACCATTCATTGTGCCTTCTTCTACCTATCTGCTCATAGATTTATCACTCTGGCTGCCATTTACCAACTTTTCTAACATTGTATCCATTGTTGCTTTGTTCACATCACAACCTCTTAGGTTGTGGAGCTCCTGGGAGAATTTGCACCATAAAATATGTTGCTGGGGGTACACACAAGCAGTTTAGAAAAAGATATATGCAATGGCCTGTGGGTACTTGTATATATTTGTGTGTGTGTGTGTGTGTTCACACACTGGCATGTATGTTTTGGCAAAATAGGAAAGGAAATAAAACAGTCACACAAAATCCCTGGAAAGTATATATAATCATGCAGAATGTTTATCTTTCTACTATCTATAAGTTCTATGAGACAAATATTTTACTTTTTTGAGGAGAAAAAATAAACATGTAAAATATAGGAATATATTTGTTTTTGTTTTTGTCTTTTGGTTACTGTTTCAAGCTAAAATTGCAACGGTGCTTTTGTAAGAAGAAATGTATTTTTTTTTGGTACAAATTAGAAAAAGAAAGAATTATGGTCTGAGAATACAGAGAAAAAGTTAAATTACATACCTTGGTGGGAGTACAGTAAGTTTTAAATTCAGACTTGAAGAAAGGTAAAAGGACTCTATTTCTGTCAGTTATGTAGGAAGCAACTAAAATCCAGAGTGAGGGGAATGATGGCAAGGTCAGAAGACCCAAGTTAAGTTCTGGTGTGTTTGTTCCAAAAGGAGGGAGCTTGGATGTGGCCAAAGTTCTATCTAGTGGAGTGATGATTCCTTCATTTGGTTGAAATTGAAGCTGAATCCCCACTCTGTGCCAGGCAGTCTTCTAAGTAGTAGGGATTTAGCAGTAAAAACAAGCAGGAAAAGCAAGCCCTGTCTCATGGGATTTATCTTCCAGTGGGATAAGAAATATCCATGGAAAGGAGTGGAGGACTGGACATGGAAGACAATGGGATTGCAGGGTGGCAAAGCAAGGACTGGAGGTCATGTGTCAGGATATGTGCTGGTGAGGCTGGCCCTGAGCTTGGTTCTGGAATGCGGCAGGTTCTGGCTCCCCATAAATATTAGGGACAGTGAATAAAACCAAAGTGTAAAAGGTTCTAGTGCAGCAGTTTGTGCTTCTCTGATTCCTTAAACCCACCTTGAGGAGACATATTTGTCAGCCACTGACTGATGCTTTTAGCTACTCTGAGTGCCCAAGGAAGACATACTCAGCTACGTGGGCTCCTGCTTTGTGTAGCAGCTTCCTTTTAATGCCCTTGGTCAAATAAACTGAAACTTAAGCCAATATTCCTATGACTATGTACACATTAAATACAAGAAAACATTAAAAACCAGTCTGCTGGGACAGGAACAAAACTGCATCATCGCAAAATGCCACAAATATCAGAGCATCCATTTTCAATCTAAACAGGAAGCTGCCATCAGCCTCACTATATGTGGTCTTCATTCCTTTACCCACTCACGCAATGAAAAACCTTATCCAGAATGCAGATTTAAAGCCTTAGTAGATTCTTACGAATTTTCAAAGAAAGTTTAAATAATGTCCCATATTTTTAATTTGTGAGGGAATAGAATAATGTTCACTTCAAAGAAATAGGATTAGGATTAAAATGAGAAAATATAGGTTTATTTGTAGTGTCATTTTCAATATTCCCAAGGGTAGTCCAATTTATTAAAAATAGGTTTGCCCTTAAAAATATAACTAACTTGTCAATCTCCCACTATATCTCAATATGGTGTAGATATTTTAGGTTAAATTGTCATTCACAAGGAAATATTGAGGAAACTTAACTCATTTTGCATCATACCACAAATGCGTCACTGATGTGCTCACATTTATATACCTTTTGTTTCACATCCAGGCACTCAAAACTGAAATCAAAGCTACAGATCAAAAAGCCTTCATCTGCATCTCGTTACTTCAATGCTATGTGAAAGGATTTAGTGATTTTTGTTAAGAGATCCAAATAGAAAAAAATAAAATAAATTTAAAGTCCAAAAAAAAAAAAAAAAAAAAGAGAAAGATCCAAATAGACCCCAGTAAGCTGTGTTGACTTTCAGATTCCAGCCCGATTTTCAAATTTTTAATAATTGGAAAAAATGCTATGGTCTATTTCAGTTCTTCAAATGGATTCAGAAATCATTCCTGTGAAAAGTGTTACTGAAATATATTTGAAAGTCCCTAATGCCATTAATATAACCTAACTTACCACTAATAAAAGCTAGGCTTCTTTAATAAAAATGGAGTACTATGGACAATTACTCTAGCAATGATCCCAGCAAGAAAGATATTTAATTATGTTAAAAAGGATATTCATTTTCCTTTGTTCCCCTTTTTTTCAAACTGTTTCACCATTTTGTTCACAAAAGTCATTGGTTTCCTCTTGCCCTGCCTTGGAAATCATTATTATTAACTGCTATAGGTCAGCTTCGTGGGATCCACTCAGCTATTCTTATGCTCTGATTTCTCTTTCATAGCCTAGAGAACTGACCTTTATTGAATTTTAATTTTAGCTAAAACTTTTCATGCTTTCCGCAGCCCAAAAAAAAAAAGGATTCTCTAAGTGAGCAAGTCAGAACGGCAGTTCCTGTTGCAGTATTGTACTTTTCACAGCAGTCAAAGAAAATCAACCACTGTCTGGGATCAATACCATGTTCATTCTGAGTCTTTATGTATTCTTAACTTGACGATGTCAATCCCTTTGTATCCATTCTGTGTCTTCTGTCAGGGCCATGAATGATCAGCAGGTGCCAATGAGGAATTGCAGAGCTGAAAAGTAGAGATTTTTACTGAGACAGATATTATCCCACATATTCAAAGCCTTATATGTCTGTTTTGTGTATACATTTTATAATCATGGTCAATTTCAAAAAGATAAATGGATAAATCCATAGGCTCCATCCAGAGCAAATATAGTAGATAGATATATAGATGATAGATAGATAGATAGATAGATAGATAGATAGATAGATAGATAATAAATAGATAATAGGTAGATAGAGAAAGAGATAGATAGTTGATAGATAGATAGATAATAAGTAGATAAAGAGATGATAGGTAGATGATGATGATAGATAGATAGATAGATAATAGATAATAGGTAGAAAGAGGAAGAGATAGATAGATAGATAGATAGATAGATAGATAGATAGATAGTTGATAGATAGATAATAAGTAGATAAAGAGATGATAGATAGGTAGATGATGATGATGGTAGATAGATAGATAGATAGATAGATGATAGATGAATAGATAATATTTTTGAGCTTCAACTCCACTACTACTGTGGAAGGAAAAATAAGACTTAGAGGCTTTCAGGAATGATGCTACAATGGAAGGCTTTCTGAGGGGTGTTGGCATGCTCATCCTCAGCTTAGTTTTGCCTAAATACCAAACCAACCTTGTATAAAAGGAATTGGGGAACAACTGAGTTACACAGACACCAACAAGAACAGTCACACTCCTTCACATGCATGTGCACAAATTGGATGGACCTCGATTCAGACAATAGCAGAGGTTAAGTTGAATGCTCCATTTTCCACAAGGTTTTAATTCCCATTGTGAACCCAAAGACAAACCGAGAAAGCAAAGAGCCGATAAGTCATAATGGGAGATTATGTCTGTGTCTCAGGGAACTATTCCTGGGCCTGATAATTTGAACTGCTGACAGTGATGAAGCCAAGTGGGAGAAAAGATTATAGGAGCATCCCCTTTCTCACAAGAGCATTAGTGTTTAAATTCTCAAGAAGAAATGACTGTTTATGTCAACATTTCTACACACACATTTTGCCCCTGAGATTATTTTGACAAAAAATATGCACCACGGTCAAATCTTGAAGAAATGTTTCTTATTATATCCCCTCTCGTGGAGAGTTACTATGCGCATTATCTTTCTAAAGACTAAAAGAAGCCCTATGGCTCACTTACCTCCTTAGATTTGTTTAAGCAGCATTTCCTAAACTTAATTATCCACAGAACACTCTTTTCCAGGAAATACCTATAAACATTTATGAAATTTGTTCTTCTGGTGTTTATGTTCTAATAATAAAATTAAAGAGAAGGACGAGCTGACTTGGAAGGACCCACCCAACTCTAAATCCAGGACCTCCGCTCCCAGGGATGCGTATTCCTCCATCCCTTTCCACTACTAACAAGTTTCAGTTTTTATCATATCCAAGAGTAGAAGCTCTTCTACTTAAGACTTCAGTCTCTTCTGCTTTAATGTAAAACCATTCCTCTTTTCTAGCTCCTCTTTGAATTTTGAGAGCCACACTGGAGGCAGTGCCTTTACCTTCACCTTCACCACACTTTAATTAATCAGAAGACCATACATATCCCTGTCAGGGTTCTCTAAACTTTCCTTGATTCTTCCTCAAAAGATCTATACTTCCACCTTGGTATTCTAATTTTCTTATAGATATAGAGCCAAGGGCTTTGAATATTACAAAAAAAAAAAAAAAGGACAGGGAATCGAAGACATAATGAACTTATTGGTGAAAAAGTCAAGGAAATGATATGACTCCTGAATAACCTTCCAAAATCATAACTGTTTCAGACCCTAGGCTCTTTCCCATTTTCCTTTCCCTAACTTCTGACCTTGCCCCACATGGTGGTCCAGCTTCCTTTCCATTCACTCCCTCGCAGCATTGACAACTGGTAAGAGATAAGTTAGATATCTGCAACACTATAGTTCATAATGCTCAGGTTGTGGAGATGGAGGGCCATGTCCTGATATATAATAATAAAACCTGGGCCCATGTTGCAACTCACTAAACATTCCCAAGATTTCTAAGTTTTCTGCATGTTAACAAATTCTGGCCCATCAATGTGATCAAAACTGATGTGTGTCACTTGGGAGATATGTCAGCAAAATGTCATACACAAATCTCTAGCATCTCTTCCTTTGCTGTGATGACTCAAATTTCAACTTCCAGATTGTGCAGCCCCTGTTAGACTTGATCGCTGAGAGACTGTGTGGAGCAGAGCCCTCTATTTACTTATATAAGACTGGTAGGATAAGTGAGAAATCTCTGGACACATTAAATGCTGTGGAGAAAGGGGCTGACTTTTAGTATACGGAGAAAGCTGTTTCCAGTGCCCATTTCTAAATAAGCCTTCACCTGTTCTCAGTAGACCCATTATACATTCATAAAGTCTCATATTAAGGAATCCTGAATATTATATTACAGATTCCTCACCTTAAATCCTCTCCTGACCATCAAAGTCAACATTTTAGTGCCCAGAGTGGCTCAAATGAGGGAAGTAACACCTCCTTTCTCTTAAGTAATTCGGTCATAGCAAGCCCTATTTTTGTCATGCCATCTTTATATAGAATCACACAACTAAATAGAAATGAAATTCTAAAAATAAGTGTTCTGATATCTCAATAGGAAATTTGCTAAAGTAATTTCTAATCCCTTTATTTTACTTACCATAACCATGTTCTAATATATTGTTCCCTAAGAAAAGATAACAGAAGCCAAATATATATCTTTATCTAAGTTTTAGCTAATGATGCACAAAAAATAAATTTTTACTTTTATTCCATCTTCCACTATTAAACACTTAAAGTAAATTTGTTCTATTAGAAAATGTAAAAAATGTTTAAAATTATACAGAGCACATTAGCTCATGCTGGTCGTTCTATTATTATTACTAAGCTCTTAAGAAAAAAAAAAAAAGAAAAGAAAATACTTGTCCCCTATTTTGACAAGAGCAAGTAGAGTATAGGTGAATACAAGGGGAGAGAAAAGACATATAAATAACAATCTTTCAAACTTCTGTTCACGAATATTGTTTTTTGTCATCACAATTGCACAATGAAATATGAAAGTTCAATTTCCTCTTCATTTCCTTTTAATAAAACTTCTGTTCATTTCATTTCTGAGAGAAGATTGAATCTAAATTACTTTGACTTCTCTTGGCCTAACTTTGGTGAATGCTACCAGACATGAAAACAGAGGTCTTTTTGAGCATCATCCATGGAAATAAAGAGGTAGAGCCTCCATCTCTGAGTTCTGGTCTGGATCTTCTTCTCTTGCTGTGTGGGTGTTCTCAATGAGCAGTGAGTGCTGGCTACACATTATATTGTAATCCTTGCTTCATTTCTTAATGAGGTCATTTACAGAAAAAAAAAATCTACAGAGGGCCCCATGTAGACTTTTTTTCCTAGTGATAGAAGAAAACAGAGTTCTCTTTGATGATGTGGCATTTGAATTCACATATGTTGTTAAAAATACTGTTTATGAAATCCATACTGTGGGTTGCATAATGTTCTCTAAAATTCATATGTTAACGTCCTTACCCCCATACCTCAGAACATGACCTTGTTTAGAACTAGGATCATTGCAAATGTAACTGGTTAAATGAAGATGAGTTCATACTGGAGTAGGATTGGTCCCTAATCCAGAGATTGGTGTCCTTATAAAATGGGGAAATTTAGACACAGAGACACACACATAAGGAAAATGTCATGTGAAAAATGGAGTTATGCTACCCCATGTTAAGAAACTATCAGAAACTGGGAGACAGTCCTTCAACAGATCCTTCTCTAGCACCTACACAGGGCACATGATCCTATCAATACCTTGATCTCAGACTCCCAAACTCTAAAGCAGAAAGGTAATGAGTATCTGTTGTTTAAGCCACTCAGTTTATGGTGTTTTGCTACAGTAGTCTAGCAAACTAAGGCAACCCAGAATGCCAACCACAATTCATTAACTTTATTTTTCTCTTATTGCTTAAGAAAACAAAGAAACAAGTTATTTGGCATGGCTTTGAAAAGCTCTTATCACCTGGCCTCTGTGTACTTGCCCAACCTAATACTTGTTTTACACAGTTTAAACTTTAAAATACCAATCCTTATTTTCCTAAAATTGTCTCCTTCTTCTACCTTAGGCCTTGGAATATGGAATCCCCTCTAAAAATGATTGACAATATATAATCTAACCTTCATATAATTCTTTCTATATTCTAGCACCAGTATATTCAGGGGAGTGAACTAGATAGGCTATGTCTTCTAAATTATTTAAGGATGATAATGAAAACATGAAGGGCATGTTCAGTGAAAAATTATTATGGTAAATGGGATTGGAGGTTTCAAGAACCTCCAAATCCTTTTGGATTAGCATAATAGAATAGTGAGCTAGAAAGTAGTTATAGGCACGAATTGCATGGAGCACTAGGTGTGGGTCATAAACAATGAATCTTGGGACACTGAAAAAATAAAGTAAATTATTAAAAGTTACAAAAAAAAAAAAGAAAAGAAAGTAGTTACAGGAGAGATCTTATTTGAAACAGAGGTTTTGTAAATGATTCAGTTATTAGTAATGTCTCAGATATGACTAAGAGAATGTGTCCCTGAGATGGGAAATAGTAGGCTCATCTAAGAATGAATTCAGGGACTCATGAAACCAGGTGCTGAATAAATGGTTTTTGTGAATGTCGAATTTTCTAATAAGGATCAATGGGTGAGTACTATATAGGGACCTAAGGACTTAAATATTTAATGAATGAGAGGAAGAGACCAGGAAACTAATGAAGAGGTAGTGAGTAGAATGATCTGATTTTATGTGTTTCAAAGGAAACAGGTTGTAGGGAGGAGGGGAGGTAAGTGGTCTGAATCAACAATAAAAGACAAGGAGTATAGCACCACTTAAAGCTCCTGTGGGAATGATGGGGAGGAAGAAAATAACAGTTTCAAATTCTCCAAATATCATACAAAATACACAGAACAGCTAGGTTGCAAAGCTACAATGAACAGATAACATTTACAGCAAAACTAGGTGTGACGGTCGCAGCAGAAACACTAAAATTCAAGGGAGTGAGTTGATCCTCTGTGAACTTCCAAATCTGAACTCCCTCCCTTCTTGGACAGAACTGCACATTCATTTTTTATTCAGTCAACTCTATTCTACCCATACCCCAAGTTCTTATACATTGTCAGCTCTTTGACTATGCAAGAGACCACCCAGAACCTTGGAACTCAATCTTACTATATGCTTATATGCTTTTTTCCCCTCCTAAGATCTATTTTAACTTTGACATTTTCTGTGATTAAATTGATTTGGAAGAGAAAGTTTAAGGCACTAGGGAGTGGAATTCAAGCAATGCCTCCAAGTTTAATTACATTTTGCTTATTAAAAGGAAACCAGACCAAAGGCAATGAACACTAAGAAGAGAACAAATCACTGTCAATGGTTGCATATCAGATGAGAATCAATTCAAAGCTGGTATCAACATTATCAATAAGATTTATCCTTAGGTGCAAGAGGAGAGCTGATCCACAGTAGAAATGACCAGAGTGAAAGGACCCCCAAATCCCACATTCTGTCTTCTGGGAAAGCATTCAGCATATAAGATCTTCCCCCAGGATGACAGGGATTTTTTTTTTTTAAGATTTTATTTATTTGACAGAGAGAAACACAGCCAAGGGGGGAACACAAGCAGGGAGAGCGAGAGGGGGAGAAGCAGGCTTCCTGCTGAGCAGGGAGCCCGATGTGGGACTCGATCCCGGGTCTCCGGGATCATGACCTGAGCCGAAGGCAGTCACTTAACCAACTGAGCCACCCAGGCGCCCCAAGGGATCTTTTAAAGCCAACATTTTTTGCACAGTATAGGAAGCCATCAACAAAATGAAAAGATAACATATTGGATGGGAGAAAATATTTACAAATCTTATATCTGATAAAGGGTTAATAGCTAAAATACTTAAAAAATTCATACAACTCAGTAGCACAAAAACAAATAATAAAATTTAAAAATAGGAAGAAGATATGAATAGACATTTCTTTACCTCTTTAAAGTTCGTTTGCTTGGTTTTTTTTTTGTTTTTTTTTTAAAAATCTCTAAACCCAACATGGGGCTTGAACTCATGACCCTGAGATCATGAGTTGCATGCTCTTCCAACTAAGGCAGCTAGAAGCCCCTGAATAGATGTTATTTTTTAAAGACATATAGAGTGCCAAAATGAAGGGTGCCTGGATGGCTCAACTTTGTTGAACATGAAGCTCTTGGTTTTTACTCAGGTCATGATCTCAGGATTGTGATATTAAGCCCTGAGGAGTCTGCTTGAGATCTGCTTGAGATTCTCTCTCTCGCTCTGCCTTTCCCTCCACTCATGCTCTCTTTCTGTTTTTTTGTTTTGTTTTGTTATGTTTTGTTTTGTTTTGTTTTAATGAGGTGGGTGTACCTGGGTGGTACTAACTAAATGAGTTAGTTAAGCACATCTGGCTTTAGCTCAAGTCATGATCTCAGGGTCCTGGGATTGAACCCCATGGTGGGCTCTCTGCTCATTCCTGCTCAGTGGGGAGTCTGTTTTCCTTCTTCCCCTGTCCTTTCCCCCTTGCTCATGCTCTCTCTCAAATAAATTAATACAACCTTTAAAAAAAATGAGGTGGTATATTAGACAATGGGATATTTTTCAGTCATAAAAAAAAAATCTTGTCATTTGTGACAACATAAATGAACTGAAGTTTACTAAGGGAAATAAGTCAGACAAAAAAAGACTAATATCATATATTCTCACTTATATGTGGAATCTAAAACATGAAACGATGAACAAACAAAACAAAATTAATAGATACAGAAAACAGAACAGTGGTTGCTAAGAGAGAGAGGAGTTGAATGGGTGGACAAAATGACTGAATGGAGTCAAGAAGTACAAATTTCCAATTAAAAAATAAATAAGTAATGGGGATGTAATGTACATTCTTGAAAGTTGCCAAGTGAGTAGATCTTAAAATTTCTTATCACTGGAAAAAAATTATAACTTTGTGTGATGACAGATAGTAATTAGACTTACTGTGGTAATCATTTCATAGTGTATACAAATAAATTGCATTGTATTGTTTTGTATGCCTGACACTAATATAATGTTACATGTCAATTATACCTTGATAAAGTAATATCATTAATTAAGTCTCAGGAAAGGGTAGATGTTAAAAGATATTTGTTGACTGATAGAATGATGAATAGGTGAATGAATGAATACAATATCCATCTTAAAGTTCTGAAATAAAATATGAGATTTGTCATCCAAAAGAAGAAAAAAAAAAAAAGATCCCGAAGGATGCCCTTGTATTTATAATCATACCTGCATCTGTCTATCTGCCTATGTATCTATGTATGTATGTATCTATCTATCTATTCAAAGCCTAGTATGTTGGGAAGGGCACAAACTATGACATAATATATCTTGGGATTTAGAACCTAACTTTCCCACTTCCTTATTTTCATAAGCCAATAAGTTACTTATTTTCATAAGCCAACTTTCTTTTAACTTAAATAATACCAATAACACCTACCAATTACCATGAGGATCATATTAGAGAATATAGATTGCTTTTCCATGAGTTAGGAATCCATATGTTTAGCTATTAGTAATATTATTACATAACCTGTTATGTTGTATGCCTTTGTTACAGTCAATTCATTCTTCAAACTATATTTTATTTCATGTTCTGACTTGAATAAGGGTCCTCGTGGAGAATATGGGAAAGAAAACAGTAAGATCAAAAATATTTCAGAAAACACAAGAGAGGAAGCCCCTGCAGCTTTGACCCTTGACCCATCATCATGGGCTCCAAGACTTGATGCCTGCCTCAGACATTTGCTGTAATTAGTACTAAAAGGGTCCCTAAGGGCTTGAAAAGGAGGCTTCTTTCCCTGAATCCACATTTCCTTTCTAGCTGACTTCCCTGAATTTAGGCCACTGGCCAAAGGAGGCAGATCTGGTGGGGCACATGCTTTTCTTAGGATGAAGTGAGCAGATGAAAAGAAAAGTGGAAGGGAA
This sequence comes from Spilogale gracilis, assembly GCA_004023965.1. NCBI lineage: Eukaryota > Metazoa > Chordata > Mammalia > Carnivora > Mephitidae > Spilogale > Spilogale gracilis. The sequence goes on along the minus strand of PITA01004941.1, from coordinate 75,512 downwards.
TGAATGTCAAAGGACTTCTTAATGAGATCCCCCCTTGTTGTGAGCCCTCTGGGCTGAGAAATTAGTGTGCAGATCATTTGCTAATGAGCATGACTAATATCCATAGAATAACCTTTAAATGCTCAAAGAATGTTGAGTAATACTATGGAGTTTTTTCCTTGTCTGGATTGTGCTGAGAAACAAGATTATCCATTTCCAAATACAAGTCCTAAAAAAGGCAGTGGTACACAACACAAATTCTAGTAGACAACTCTAAGACATATCTTTAATAAATACTACAGACCTCCACCCTTGGTACAGGCCAGTGGAGTTTAGGGAGATTATGCTTTCTCAGAAATCCATGATGGGCAGCTATCTAACTCAGGTCTAACAGCCTCTTCCTTCACCCCATTCCCAGCAATTGAATACTGAGGAGAAGTCTCCTCAATTCATGGGAGTTCAGTACACACCTCATGTACTTACTCCTTCCCCCTTCCCCCTCCCCTCCCCTTTTTTTTCTTTTTCTTTTCCTCCATATATATATATAATATATATATATTAATATATTAGTGCCTATATATATATATATATATATATATATATATAGGCACTAAATGCATAGGGTTTGATTTTTTACTTTTAGATGTTGTATGATAGGAAGAAGTAAAAAGTACTAAGTAGGTCTCTAAATGCCTATTGTGATACTGACTGACTTCTAATTAGAATTGGATGTCTAAGCATCTTATTTCAAATTATTTTTTCATAAACACACAAGGACACACACCTACACTTTGACCTTTCCTGCTCAACCTCTTTGGGAAAAAGGAAGGCATTTTGCTTGGTTTCCCAAGTACTTACAAGTTTATCAGCAAGCCATTCACATTCAATCATGTTCCTCTAATGAACTGCTGCTGTCAATTTAGTTCTCATAAAAACTCAAGTGAGGCAACATGAAGAGTGGTGATTCCAGAGCCCAGGTCTGTGATGCCCCAGGGTGTCTCCAATTATTTCCAGGTGGGGGTTGGGGATGCCATGAAATTCTCCAACAAAACTAATTTTAATCCTCCTCAATTTGCAAAATTGCAGGCCATGCAGCATTTTGATTAAGAAGGACATTTCAGAAAATCAAGTAAGTCACAGTGGGGTATTGCAAATAGAAAAACAAACAAACAAAAATCTTTAGTATAGAAATTCATAACCAATTATATTTTTCCTTCTTATGTCCACATAGCAGGTGGTGGCCCCTATTGTGATCTCAATACTTGGGTAGATGCAAAGAGGAGAAAATAAGAGAATCCAATATTTATTGAGAATTTTCAGTGTGTATTTTATTGTAAGAGAAGCGTTTGCATATTACATTTCATATCATGCACACAACATCATTATGAAGTAGAACCAATATGAACTACCTTACAAGTAAAGAAACCGAGAGCTTAGAGACACTAAATAATTAGCCCAAGGTCCAAATCTGATAAAGCATGGGGCTGGAACCTGAACTTTGATCTTTCTAATTCCAAAACTTACATTTTTCTCATTTATATCTTTTATTGAATAGGACATGAAAACCCACAAAAAGGGTATGGTCTGGCTCATAAGAAAAACCGCTTGAGAACACAAGAAAATTAAATAGATGTAAGACAATATAAGATTGTCAAATCTTGTGGTAAAGAAATAAGATGTGGTGAGATATGGACTAAGGGAAATTTAAGGGGGGGGGTTCCATGGACTAACATACTCAAGACCCTGAAGAATGAGTAAAATTGGAGAAAGAGTGAAACAGAGAAGAGCAGAAATAGGATTTTTAAGTAAAGGGAAATGTGGGAGCATTTAGTTGGGTGTGAGAAAGGCCATCTTGGTCACAGGGAGAATTGATTGCCCAGAGTTGCTAATTTGGGTAGAGCAGTAGTAGGGGATCCATTTGGTACATAGTGTATGGCCAGACTCAAGGAGAACTGTTATTAAGTCTTTGTGGACAGCTGCTCTTTGCTTTATCTGGTGTTTTGTTTTGTTTAATAGATCTATTAACTACCTACACTGGGTTAATTACAGGAGGGGACCAATTAAGAGCTCTGCACTATTTGGAAATTAATTTCCTAGGAACCAGTTCTAGTCCTCCATATCGTTGACTTAACAAGTTACTGAGCCTCACTTAATCCAAGGTGTCTCCATACCTTGAAATGAATTTATAATGCAATATTTATATGATCACTAAAATTGCCATTAATAGCCCTGGTCTCTTGACAGATTTTTAATTCAACTATTTGATAGCTCCACTTGGATTCAAATATGTCATGCCTAAATAGAACTCTTGATTTCTTCCTTCACAAAACAAAACAATGCAAAATATAAGGCATAATTTGATAAGAATGATGATGAATGATGGTGATGATGGTGTCGTGATGTTGGTGCTGGTCATGGTGGTGATGAAGATGACTTTGGCTTATACTGCTACCTTGGCCACATAATTTTGGTTTCTTATTCCTATTTTGACTACCTCTGACCAATGAATTCTCCAAAACATAGCCAAAGTGTGCCTTTAAAAAAACATAAGGCAAATCTTTAAAAATCTTCAGTGTGTTTCTGTAACTCCTAGAATAAAACCTCAATCTTGTTGCCTTGGCCTCAAGCCCTTAAATGGTTTCTTCTCTGCCCTTCTGCAATTTCATTTATCAACCCCTTTCTTTTCCCTCTACCACACTGAACAGATGTTCTTCCCACTGATTTTGAGATTTTAACATTGTCTTGCTACTCAGGCATTCAAAAGTCCCCTGTTCACGGGCACCTGGGTGGCTCAGTTGGTTGAATGACTGCCTTCGGCTCAGGTCATGATCCTGGAAATCCGGGATCGAGTCCCACGTAGGACTCCCTGCTCGGTGGGAAGCCTGCTTCTCCCTCTCTCACTCCCCCTGCTTGTGTTCCCTCTCTGGCTATGTTTCCCTGTCAAATAAATAAAATTAAAAAAAAAAAAAAGTCCCCTGTTCAGAGAAGAATTCCTGGCAGGAATCCTAAAAGGGACACCGAATTATGGTCTGTCCCTATCGCCTTCAGTTCGCTGCAGTGTAGTTAATAATTTTCTAAGATTTTTCTTAGCCATTTCTCATATTACTTTTATATATATTTTCCCTCTGATCCCTCTAGCATGAAACTGCTAGAGTCAGGGAGTCAGTACACGATGGACAGCTGAAATGGAACAGAAAAGGAGAACCAAAGAGAAATAAGGCAAATTTGAAAATGTTTGGTGATTGATTGCTATGAAAGGTTTGAAGCATATAAACCTTTCTGCTTCCTAGTCAGAGACCTCCTATAAAATACAGAAATTATAAGGTAATGAGAATCCTTTGACAAAAGTACATGGAAAATGGCGCATCCTTAGGAATGATATCATACATTTAAGGAAAGATACCCAGTAGGCAATTCACTGACCTAACATCTTGGGAAGACCATAAAACTTCAATGTTGGCCAATGTAGTAGACAGTGCTACTGTTGAAAAAATATTTATCCTTTTCCATATTCTTTGTGGGGAATCGGGTTTCTCTGGTCCTTAGTTTTGAATCCAGTCATGTGACTTTTTAAGATAGTATGAACAGGAAGCAAGCAGTTTTGGAATGTGCTTGGAGGGTACGGCTTTGCCTCCCATGATTCTTCTATGAGAAGCTTAGCGGCTGTTCTGAACAAGGATGAGAAACACATAAGAAAAACTGGATTCAACCCAGAGGCTGAAGCTGAGCCTAGATGAGTCCAATCTAGGCCAAATGAACCCCAACCAAAGGAAGTAATGGGAGCAAAAATAAGAAATTAGTTTTGAGACATTGAACATTGAAAGGGTTTGTTATGCTGCATTTTGTTGATTTCTGACTGATACAGAATTATCAGGAGTTAAAAGAATTGAACTTGCTAAATGAGTGACTGTAGAAAATTGTAAGCAGATGAGTAATGATAGAGTACTGAAAGATTTCTTAATATAGATACTGCTGTATCTTCATTCACCCCAATATAAATTTCTCTAATAATATTATTTCAGTTCATTCACTGATTCATGTATTCAAAAATACATATTGAGCAATTCAGGCATTTATGTGCAAGTATTATGGGAGAAAGCAAGTTAAAGTGCACATTACAACTTTGGTATCCAGAATTTTTAATAAACTTTTCTGCAGACTCTTACAAAATGTATAACTATATCCTGAGACTGTCTACCATACTTCTGATTTATATTTCAAAATGTCAGCATGACCTCTGGGATGTCCCAAAGGTATCTTAAATTCAACATATCCAAATACTAGTTTATTAACCTTCTCACATTTCAACCAACAATCTGCTCCTCTTCATTTATTTCCCATCTGTAAATCTGTCATCAATTCACTCAAGCCAGGAAATCTGGAATGTTCATTTCTTTCTTCTTCTCTCCCTTCATTCTCAGTGAATCTTGTACTACCATTAGATCTCTCTTCTAGGTATCTCCGCTGGCAATGGTCTCTTCTGTCACATGTCATCACCACTCTGAAGAAAGTCCCTCTGCTCTCTAGAATAGTCATTTTCTGAGACATAAATGATGGAAAAAATATGGAAGGAGCCTACATAGTTTCCAATACAAGTATATTATTGGTTTCTCTCTGGCTAGAAAATTCATATTCATCTGCTAAAGGACAGCAGAAATGCCATCTCTTTGTTGAGAAGGAGTATAGCCAGGCATTTGAGATGGTAGCTACTGAGACCTGTGGAAAAAATAGAAACGCTTCTCATAGCAGTTTATCCTATCAACCAAGAAAAGGGGAAGGGGGAAGGAAGAGACTCAAACAGAGAATACTTGTGCATAGGACCAGTTTTCATTAGCAAACTTTAATGAATAACCCAGAAAATAGAGCATAATTTTTTTTTTATTTCCACAAAATATTTTTAAAAGAATTACCTAAAAGACTGGTTTATTTGAAAAAGGAAACACCAGACCTTCAGAACCTCAATTTCCCTTATTAAAATAAATGAATTCTGACTTTGTTTGTGCTTAATATTGGCTGGAAATTTACATTACCCAATCAGGAGTTAACAAGCCCTACAGGGGAAATCAAGTGTCCCATAAAAATTCCACAGGAAATCCACCAATAAATCAGGGCAGGCAAGACTGTATATATGGAGATTTCTAGCCCTTCTACAGTCTATTAAAAACCTTTAAATCCTGCTTTAGACAAAACATAAAGGAGGGTTGGGAGCTCTGTCATTCCTGAGAGGCCCTTCAATTTCTACATACTAATATTTAATCATTGAAAATGTCTATATATTCAAAATTAAGTCATTTAGGCTTGGTATATATAACACATTAATTTTATATAAACTCTTACTCTGACATGAAGTGGTTTACATAAGAGGGAAATAAAATCCTCTGGAACTGAGTGCAGAACATTCCTCTTCTGCCCATCTTTTATCAAAAGAGAGACATGATGATGGTTTAAAATGGCATTTGGAAAGCAGCTCTTGATGGCATCTTTCCCACATCTCCGCCAAAATACCTATGAAAATAACAACAGAGGTGAGAAATCACATTTCTGAAATTAGACACGGCTGTCAATTTTACTACCAGAATTTGAGAGGGATTTTTATTTATCTTAAGTCTAAAGCAAAAAAAAAAAAAAAAGAAGGAAAAAGGTAGGACTAGAGTATGCCTGTTTTCTTAGAAAGTTAGTAGAAAGATCCCTAATTGTTTCCCCCACTCTTTGGTCCTGTTTCACAAGTTCACATTCTGTAACATGTTGCATATTGGACAAGCTGTTACCCACCTCACTCTCAACATTGAATGCCATTTTGTCATCATCCGATTGTGTGTGTGTGTGTGTGTGTGTGTGTGAATGTGTGTGTGTGGCTTCCCAAATGCTGCTACTTTGAATCTTCCTCCTCCTGAGAAATTTTCCTTTTTGACGTAAAAGAGAGTGTGAAATACCAAGAAGACAGCTAGCAAGAAGTAAAATGGAATGGTATGCAGGCGCTCTTCTGGAGATAGAAACAACTTATAATGAGCAAAAGTTGTGTCAGGGTTATGGCAATAAAGAGTTCTCCCAGCAGTTCAACCAGTTTTAGATTTTCATCCTTTCCAACCATTCACAATATGAGAGGACCAGGTTCTAAAAACAAGGAACAACTCACTTTTTATACCGCAGAGAGTTGAACCCTGCATTGGGAAGGGTCCCATGTACTTGGAAAGAGAGGCTGACAGTACTTAAGCAAACAATGAGGCCAAAATAAATCCTCATATTCTGTTTTTGGTCAAGTAACAAAAACAAAAGCAAAGCAAACAAGCAAAAAAACAAAAACAACCCTCCCCCCCCAAAAAAACATTCTGGGGCATCTGCACATATATGAAAGAATGAAGAAAATAGAATATTACCCTGAAGACCCAGTGAGAGAAAGAATAAGCCTTTATAAAATAGCCTGCCGAAGCAGATAGACTCTGTCTATCATGTGTGCATTTGCACTGAGGCCAGCAATGGGCAGGAATAGATTGTGCCTCACTCACGTGGTTTTAAAATATACTTCTTGTACCCTTAACCACTTTTACAAATGACTTATAGCATATTAAATTATTCTATGTTTTGTGGCAGAGAATGGAAAATGAGCTGTCTTAATTCTCTATACTAAGGGAAAGTTCTCTGTACTGAGAATTAGAAGGTCAGAACAGATGTGACCTCTCTTCCCTTCCTAAAATTCTTACCTTACTGCACAGTTGTATAACTCCCATGCTTCTACATTTTTTTTTAGTTTCCATTGAAAATGATATTTAATTTTTTTTTCTTTTCAAAGTTGTCAAATTGGAACCTAAACTACAGAAGCTTGACTTAGCTGTTACATAAGTTAAGTCCCTAATTTCAGTCTTGTCCATTAACTTCTCTCAGTCTCCATCTTCACAACTTCAGAAGAAAATGTTAGGAGTTAATGGGTGATTTTAAACTGTGGTCTGTGGAGTTGGGAGACTTCTAGGGTTCTATTTGGGACAGAGATGATTAGGCAGGTCTCCATTCCCTTCCTTTGCTTCAAACAGAGCAGCTTAGCATTCATCTGTTTTACATGGTGATCTTCTACGTAAGAATGGGTCCTGTTTTAATCAGAGTTTTCCACAAAAATAGGAACAATGGTGGATATAGAAAGAGATAGATGATAGATAGATGATAGATGATAGATAGATGATAGATAACAGGTATATTACAAATAGATAAGACATAGATAATAGGTGATAGATGATACATAAATAGGCAATAAATAGATATGAAGAGATTCATTATAAGTAACTGGATCACATCACTGTGGAGACCAAGAAGTCCCACCATTTGTCTGTGTATGAAGTGGAGACCCAAGAATGCCAGTGTTTTAGTTCAGTACAAGTCTGAAGGCCTGAGAACCAGGAGCACCAAGAGCAGGCAAGATATATATTCCAGCTCAAGCATTTCAGGCAGGAAAGGGTGAATTCTTCCTTCCTCCAACTTTTTTTTCTATTTAGGCCTTCAAGGGATTGGATAATGCCTACCCATGTTGGGAGGGAAAGTTGGTTTTCTGAATCCATCAATTCAGATGCTAGTTTTATCTAGGACAAAATGGCTAAATGTTGAATATTTTTAATTGCAAAATATATTGATTCTAATTCAATCAACACTTGCAGTGTGTTTCCTTTTAGTGACTTCTCCATATTCACAGTTTAAAAAATGGGAATAAATTGTTCTAACATTTTTAACCTGTTAGTGTTAAAATATGATCCAAAACAAATTTCTGATGTTAGAGACTTGATGATGAAAAAAGAAATTCTTCTTTGTTTTTCCTAATTCCAAATGTACTAAAATGAGTGTGCTGAAAATGCAGGATACTGACAATGAGATTTTTATAATTTGTTTCTGATGCTAGTTAGGCAGAAACTTTGCTTATCTTAGACTTTGCCGAATAAAATGTGGAAAATCAAATTGTATTTCTCTGACTTACAAAAGAATGAAATAAGACAATTAATGGGAAAAATCAGCTGTTGAACAACTTTGTCATCAGGCTTTTATTCAAACCAGTGGAATTCAAGGAATTTAGACTTTCCTATTTTTATCATAAATTTTACTTTAATGTCTGGATATAGCTGATTAGAAAATGTAGAATGTAGTTCAAAAGAAATACAGCAGCAGGACAGGTCTATTGAAAGATCTCCTTGAGATGTATTAGCTAACACGCTATCTAGACCACTCATAAATTTTTAGAGGAAAATTGATTTTGTTTTCTCTTCACTGCAGGGGTAAATAATTTTATAGCTTGGAAACAATTTCTATGCAAACTCTTTAGATATATTTAAAAAAAGAATAGAATTTTTTTCTTGAAGAAGTGTGATATCACTCACACAACTGTAATACTATATCTTCAATTAAAATAAAAGCCTCTCTGAACCATTTTGGATGAAATATACATTACAATAGAATTTTATTTTGAAAGGTATAATAATATAACTAAAGTAGAAAGGAAAATAAGAAAATAGACAGTTCTTTGTGATCAAATTGCACCCATCCATCCATCCATCCATCCATATCCATATCCATTCATTCATTCACACAGCATACATTGTTATTACATCTACTCTGTGCCCAGCTCCGTGCTAACTGCTCAATACATAAGCATTGATTCTACATGATTTCTCAAGGAGCTCATAAAATCATAAATGAGTAGGCACAAATATTGACACCCACATTATAATACATGATAAATAAGTGATGCCCAATAATATATATATTTGAAGTACAGATAACTAGAGAAGTCTAAGCTAGCAAGCAGACTGCTTTGAGTTGTTAAAATGAGAAGCAAAACAGTACTGAATGAAAGGAATTGGGCTTTGGGTTATGACACATCTATATTATAAAATCCAAATTTTGGCTACTTGCTGGTTGTATAACTTTGGACAGACTCCTAACATCTCACAACTTTAGACATGTCTGGTGTGAAAATTGGGAGAATGTTCAACTCAAAAATTTTGTGAGCATAAAGAGATATAGGAATAATTATGAATATTTCCAGGCAGACAGGAAATGTCTAACAGACATTATTCTTTCTCCCTGCGTCTTTATAAATTTACCAGTTGAAGAGAAGGCATCAGTGGATGTAAATGCATCAAAGTGTGAATGAAAAATGTAGCAGGATCAAGGATCAGCTGCATGTTTCCTGCGGTGGACAAGCATGCTTTCTAGGAGTCAACAACCGATGTAGGGAATGTAATGCAGATCAGACAAAGGAGTTAGGGCTGAATTTTGGACCTTGTGGGCTATGCTGAATTTTTATGTTATGTTTGTTAATCTAATTTAAATATAGTAATAAGATGACAAAAATATCATGAAAATATTTAAAATTATATGTCAAATATTTTCTAAATAACAGTACTAAAATTAATATTTCTTGTGTAAGAAAATATATTAAAACTAATTCCAACTAGACTGAATTATTAAATGTGAAATTCAAAAAGATATTTTTTAAAATAAGGGTAAATATAGGTAAATAATCATGAAGGAACAGGGACACTAAGCAGTAAAACAACATGAGAAAGGATAGGGTGATTTGAATCAAGACTTGAAAATATGTCAAATATTGGAAAAAACAAAAATTAACTCAAACTGAGTTGAAAATCACAGATCTTCATGTATCAGTACATCATTAAGGAACTGTTTGATTAGCCATTCTAGAGTATTCACATCTTCAGCCAGCATTGTCCTTCTTCAAATTCATACTAAATGTAGAAAGGAAAACCATTACTCTCATTTCTATTAATCCAAGATTATTAGGTGCCATAGGAGCAAATGTTAGCCTTTTTAGGTTGAACGTTGGAAATATTTTCATGAAAAAAAGCACAGAAATAAGTAATCAGTGAATATCTCATAGGTAAAATGAGATGATACATAATTATCAAAATATATTACCACTATCTCAGGGTCCTAATGAAGCTCAAATTTTGTACTTACTGCCATCCTTTGTTAATTTTGAACCTCGTTATTGACACTGATCCTAAAAATAAGAGAGATACATTAGAATTTATGATTCAGAATCAACTACCATTTATTGAGCATTGACTGTACCTAAAATTGTGCCAACTCCTTTTGCATATTTTTTGTTTAATTCATACAGAAACCTGCAACACAGATATTTTCATTGGAATGAAAATGAATAAACTGAAAAGTAGAGAGAGAGAATTAAATATGCAGTGTAGTTAAGAGGAATTAGTTTCTGGATTCTTACACAAATTCTCAAATCTAACATCTACTGACTTCCTACATGATTCCTTTGGGAAGATTTAATTTGTGACAAAGATTATACAACAATGTAGGAGTAGATAAAATCAAAGAACCCTTCTTTTCAAAGAAAACAGTGACCCTGAATGAGCTGATTCATTCAGACAGTACCTCCAATTCCTGTCTCAAAACAGGTAACTCCTGGGGCACCTGGTGGTTCAGTGGGTTAAGCATCCAATTCAGTTTTGGCTCAGGTTATGATCTCAGGTTTGTGACATTTAACCCCATGTTGGACTCTGCACTTAGTAGGAAGTCTGCTTGAGATACTCTTTCCTTCTCCTTCTGCTCCTCCCGTCCCGTTCATTCTCTCTCTCTTTCTCTCTCTCTCTCTCTCTCTCTCTCTCTCTCTCTCTCTCTCTCTCCCCCCCACTCTCTAAAATAAAGCTTAGGAAAGAAAAAAACAAACAAACAAACAGACAAACAGATAACTCCATTTCTTATGAAAATCTGTATTTTACCTGTATGATTTAACCAAATTAATCAAACCAGGTGTTAAGAATCTCATCCTTACAAATGAGTGTAGTCTGGAGGGCTTTAATTTAAAAAAATAATGGAATTTAGGTCTATCTCAGAGATTTAGACTTCTATACTGTGTGGTGGGGATTAGCCATTGCCTTTATCTTTTTTAAGTTTCTCCAGGTGATTGCAATGTGCAAAGTTGAGAACCACTGTTCTAGATCCTTGGATATTTCAACAGTAGTAATTAGTTTTTCTGAGCTACTTTTCATGCTAAAGCAAAACCAAAAAACTACTCCTGATTTGATGTCAGTTTAAATACAGTAATAGGTTTCTTTCTAATTTTTTTTTTTTAGCTTAAAAGTGTATGAAATCACTGTGGATAGGTCATGTTGGCAAGGCACTCTGTTTAAAAGGTATGTCTATGATTAATAACCATAAAAACAAATGAGCTATTAATAAATGCAGTTTGTTTGGTAAGCAAACTCAGATCTTGAGGTTGATAGAAAAATAAAGGAAGTCACAAAGATGGCAGAAGGAATACGGGATCCTATTCAACTGGTCCCCTGAATTGAGCTGAATGTCTACTGGAACATTCTGAACACCCACAAAATTAGCCTATGATGTAAGAAGATATATCTGGATCTCTATAAACAGAATATCCCAGGTGGTTAGTCTCAAGGTATAAAGTGGGGAGCCATGATTCTGCAGGCAGATATTGGAAGATAAATGGAATAGGGAAGGAGCCTCCAGGATCCTGCACCACCAGAGTACAAAAGCCTCTCACTCAGACCTGTCCACAGAGACCTGGAGAGCCAGAAAGGGCTGACAAGATATATTCAGGGTACTAAATGAGAAGAACATGCAGCCAAGAATTCTTTATCCAGAAAGGCTATTATTCAGAAGGGATAGAGAAATAAGAAGCTTCTAGAACTGGCAGAAGCTGAAAGAATATTTGACCACTAAGCCAGCCTTGCAAGAAATATGATGGGGGGGGATGTCTATAAGAGGAGAAAGACCCCAAGAGTGATATAGAACCAAAATTTACAGAGACAGTTCATAGAAACAAGGACTTCACAAGAAACATGATGACAATAAAACCTAAAGATACATCCAGACTGAAAGTAAAGGGAGGAGAACCATCTTTCATCCCAACAGACCTCAAAAGAAAGCTAGGATAGCAATTCTCAACTGTTAACCAAAATGAAGAGAAATATTGATAATAATATATTATTATTATATATTATATATCAGTATATATTATATATAATATATTATATATTATTTTATATGTTATAATATATTTCTGTTATTATATATTATTATATATAATATATTATATATATTATAGATAGATAGATAGATAGATAGATAATAATATACTAATTGTAGGAGACCTCAACACTCCACTCTCACCAATAGACAAATCATCTAAGCAGAAAATCAATAAAGAAATAAGAGCTTTGAATGACACTGGACCAGGTGGACTTCATAGATATATACAGAACATTCCACCCTAAAACAACAGAATACTCATTCTCTTGAGTGCAAATGGAACTTTCTCCAGAAGAGACCACATACTGGGTAACAAATCAGTTCTCAACTGATACCAAAGGATTGAGATTATTCCCTGCATATTCTCCAGCCACAATGCTTTGAAACTGGAACTCAGTCACAAGAAAAATATTGGAAGAAATTAAAACACTTGGAAGCCAAAGATCATCCCACTCAATAATTTTTGGGTCAATCAGGAAATCAAAGAACTTAAACAATTCATGGAAACTGGTGAAAATGAAAACACATCGATCCAAAACCTATCGGATATGGCAAAGGCGATCCTAAGAGAGAAATATCTAGCCATTCAAGCCTCACTCAAAAAAATTAGAAAAATCCCAAATACACAAACTATATTCACACCTTAAAGAACTGGAGAATCAACAACAAATTAAGCCTAACCAACACATGAGAAGGGAAATAACTAAGATTAGAGCAGAGATCAATGAATTAGAAACCAGGAATACAGTAGAATACATCAATGAAACTACAAGCTGGTTCTTTGAAAGAATAACATTGAGAAGCCATTGACCAGACTTATCCAAAAGGAAAGAGAAATGACCCAAACTAATAAAATTATGAACGAAAGGGAGAGATAATAATTAACACCAAGGAAATAGAAACGATTACCAGAAATTATTATTGATAGATATATGCCAATAAATTAAGCAACCTGGAAAAAATGGATGCATTCCTGGAAACCTATAAACTACTGAAACAGGAAGAAATTGACAACCTGAATAGATCAATAACCTGTAATGAGATTGAAGCGGTGATCAAAAACCTCCCCAAAAAACAAGAGACAAGGACCTCATGATTCCCTGGAGAATTCTACCAAACATTCAAAGAAGAAATAATACCTATTCTCCCGAAGCTGTTTCAAAAAATAGAAAAGAAGGAAAACTTCCAGACTCATTCTATGAGGCCAGCCTTACCTTGATGCCAAAACCAGGTAAAGACCCCATCAAAATAGAGAAGTTCAGACCAATATCCCTGATGAATATGAATACCAAAATTCTCACAGGGTCCTAGCTAATAGGATCCAACAGTACATTAAAAGGATTATCCCATGACCAGGTGGGATTTACCCTTGGGATGCAGGCCATGGTTCAACATTTGCAAATCAATCAGTGTGATAGAATACATTAATAAGAAGAGAGAGAAGAACCATATGGTACTCTTAATTGATTCAGAAAAAGCATTTGACAAAATACAACATCCTTTTCTGATTAAAACTCTTCAGAGTATAGGGATACAGGGAATATTCCTCAATTTCATAAAAATCCCATCCATGAAAAACCCACTGCAAATATCATTCTCAATAGGGAAAAGCTTAGAGCCTTTCCCTTAAGATCAGGAACATGACAAGGATGCCCACTCTTGCCACTATTGTTCAACAAAGTACTAGAAGTCCTAGCAACAGCAGTCAGACAACAGAAAGAAATAAAACATCTTCAAATTGGCAAAGAAGTCAAATGTTCCCTCTTCACAGTTGGAATGATACTTTATATGGAAAACCCAAAAGACTCCACCCCCAAATTACTAGAACTCATACAACAATTCAGTAATGTGGCAGGATACAAAATCAATGCAAAGAAATGAGTTGCTTTCTTATACACTAACAATGTAACTATAAAAAGAGCAATTAGAGAATTGATCCCTTTTATAATAGCATCAAAAACCAGAAGATACCTTATAATAAGCCTAACCAAAAAGGTAAAGGATCTACACTCTAGGAACTCCAGAACACTTATGAAAGAAATTGAAGAAGACACAAAAAGATGGAAAAACATTCCATGCTCATGGATCAGAAGAATAAATATTGTTAAAATGTCTATGCTATAGAGAGCAATCTGTACTTTCAGTGCCATCTGATCAAAATACCAATGACATGTTTCAAAATGCTAAAACAAACAATCCTAAAATTTGTATGGAACCAGGAAAAATCCTGAATCACCAAAGAAATGTTGAAAAAGAAAAACAAAGCTGGAGGCATCGCATTGCTTAATTCAAGGTCTATTACAAAGTTGTGATCACCAGGACAGCATGTTACTGGCACAGAAACAGACACATAGATCAGGGGAACAGAATAGAGTGCCCAGATATGGCCCTCAACTCTATGGTCAACTAATCTTCAACAGAGCAGGAAAAGATGTTCAGTGAAAAAAAGACAGTCTCTTCAATAAATGGTGCTGGGAAAATTGGACAGCTATATGCAGAAGAATGAAACTGGATCATTCTCTTACACCATACAAAATGATTAAACTCTAAATGGCTGAAAGACCTCAGTGTGAGACAGGAATTCATCAAAATCCTGGAGGACAACATAGGCAGTAACATCTTCAACGCTGGTCACAGCAACTTCTTTCAAGACTCCTCTCCAAAGGCAAGGGAAACAAAAGGGAAAATGAGCTTTTAGAACTTCATCAAGATAAAAGGTTTCTACACCTCAAAGGAAACAGCCAACAAAACAAAGAGGTAACCCACAGAATGGGAGAAGATATTTGTAAATGACACTGCAGACAAAAGGCTGATATCCAGGATCTATAAGGAACTTCTCAAACTCAACACCCAAAAAACAAAGAGTCAAGTCAAAAAATGGGCAGAAGGCATGAACAGACACTTCTCAAAAGAAGACATACAGATAGCTAACAGACACACAAGAAAATGTTCACCTTCATTAGTCATCAGGGAAATTCAAATCAAAACCACATTAAGATACCACCTTACACCAGTTAGAATGGCCAAAATTAGAAGGCAAGAAATAACAAATGTTGGAGAGGTTGTGGAGGAAAGGGAACTTTCTTACACTGTTGGTGGGAATTCAAATTGGTATAGACACTTTATACAACAGTGTGGAGGTGCCTCAAAAAAATGGAGCTGCCCTTGACTTGGCAATTGCCCTACTGGGTATTTACCCCAAAGATACAGATGTAGTGAAAAAAAGGGCCATATGCACCCCAATGTTCACAGAAGCAATGTCCACAATAGCCAAACTGTGGAAAGAGCCAAGATACCCTTCAACAGACAAATGGATAAAGAAGATGTGATCCATATATACAATGGAATATTACTCAGTCATCACAAAGAATGAATATTCCAACTTTTGTATCAACATGGGTGGGACTGGAGGAGATAATGCTAAGTGAAATAAGTCAAGCAGAGAAAGTCAATTATTATATGACTTCACTTATTTGTGGAACATAAGGAATAACATGGAGGACATTAGGAGAAGGAAGGGAAAAATGAAAAGGGGGCATTGGAGGGGGAGACAAACCATGAAAAACTATGGACTTTAGGAAACAAATGGCTGGTTTCAGAGGGGAGGGGTGGATTAGCCTAGTGATGGTTATTAAGGAGGGATGGATTTCATGGAGCATTGGGTGTTATATGCAAACAATGAATCATGGAACACTACATTAAAAATTAATGATGCATACTATATGGTGACTACCATAGCACAATAATAAAAAAAAAAGAAAAATAATAGTACTTTGACAATAAAACAAACTTGGAAACTGCCTTACATGAAATTGTAATCCATATCCCAGTTAACAGGTCCAAGCAGTCTTGGGATTATTCTCAGTTATAGAATTTGCAGAAAATATTAAACAAAAATAAAATTCATGGACATACTTTGTGAATTTAATTATAGATTTGATAAACTGAAGAATTCTGAGAAACTATAAAGCAGGTTTCTCAATATCTCTCTGCATTGTCCTCCACAGTTATCCCTGGATATTGGTAGGTTTTACTTTGTTTTTTGGGTTTTAGGTTTTTCCATATTCAAAGACATTGGAAAATTCTGAGTGAAAGAAATATAAATGCTTCTTGGCTCTAGGACCTGTCAAAAATTTTAAGATGATAATATATAACTATCCAAGAAAAATGCAATGTTTCCCAAATATATTATACCATGGGACTTTTTTCCTGCCACATTGTAGGACAAATCGCTGTAGATACCCCCATCATCCTGTAAGCAACAGCGATGTCCAAAAATCCCACAAAATATACCCAGTCCCTACTCTATGCCAAAGCTGGATTTGAAGTATCTTATAACCTGAATCCAGCTTAAATGTGACTTTAACTTTTATATTTCAGGATGGAAGGGAATGTTGAATAGCTGCAAATTGATAGGTTCTGTTTAGCATAGGTTGCTAACATAACTGTTCAAAGTTTGAGGCAGGTTAATTCAGGACATTAAGGCCCTCGGTCTTATAGAGAAGAATAGGATGATTATATTCTTTAAGATTAACAGAGGTGGTGGGATAGAAGGAAAGAAAGAAGGTAGGAAGGCAGGAAGAAAGTAAGGTAGGGAGGAAAGAAGGAAGGAAGGACTGAGGGGAGAATATTCATGTGTCCTGGTGGAATTATGGAAGATGAAATTACTGTCACAAGTATAATTGTCTGGGTACCAGTAATTCATGGTTCTGAACATTTTCTGTACAATAGCATTTCTAAAGCATGGCTCAAGATCATTGTAGTCTGAGGTAACTATTGTCTCCTCTTCCTCTTTGAGCTCTTTTGTAGAAAGCAGTGGGAATGAAGACAACTGTAGAACACAAAACTAAGAGATAAAAGAGATGGCCAGTGGGAGATCTAATTTACCCTCCTCCAAATCCACATAGTAAAATCCTGTGATAATGCCAGAGGCCAAAGATGGAATTTGTCTTTATAGTTACTAATAAAATTAAGCAAATGAGTATGTACACAAATACTTAACTACAGTGGACCACATTTACCCCCATATCTTTCTTTTACATTGTTTGGCAAGCAAACCAACATCATGGGGTTGATACAAAAATAATAAAACTAATACTTTGATCATGAAAAAATTGGAAACTACCTCACACAAAATAATTTATATCTCAGTTGAATCCTTGAACCATTCTGTGTGAAAAGAAGCCCAGTTATTTCCATCCTTCAGATCTGAGGATTAGAGAGATGGAATCACTTACTCAGGCACACTCAGAAGGGTTGGAAAAAGAGTCAGGTGTTCTGACACCAAATCCTGGGCATGTTCCTTCACATCCTATTATGCTTTGTGAGCTTTTCCTTTACTATCCTTAGCTCTCTAAGGTCTCAGAGAACATTTATCTAGCTCTCTCTCATATTGCTTCAACATTTTCCAAAATGTCTTCCACAGAGCATTATGGCTTAGTGGCTTAGACAGTTGAGCATCAGACTCTTGATTTGGGCTCAAGTCATGATCTCAGGGTTGTGAAATTGAGCCTCTTGTTAGGCTCCACACTGGGTGTGGAGCCTGCTTAAGATTCTCTCTCCCTCTCCCTCTTGCCACCCCACTCCCTCTTAAAAGATTTTTAAAAATAAAAAAAGAAGGAAGTGTTCCATGAAAAAAGAGATCTATAATCAAATCCATTTAGAAATGCTTCATAATGCATTTATTGTTTTAATAACAACATTGCTTATCAGCATACTAAAAGCTCTGAGAAGTCCTGCAGAGATCCTACAAGTCTGAGAAGTAAGGAAAGCTGCTTGCATACTTTCACCACAGCATTCCTGGAACTTTTAGGACTGCAGGGAGTTTTTTTTGTAATTTCCCCACTGCCATTATCCACAACCCACAAATCAAGTTTCTACTTTAATATAAAATAACTTGGATCCAGATAACTGAATAAAGAGGGATTGGGAAAATAGCCGCATGGAGAAGAGTTAAAGCTCTCCAGCCAATAGCCACAACCAAGGGGCCAGACCAAGGAGGACATGTCCAGACTGTTCTAGCCCTACAAGCTCCCAGCTAAATGCATCACACAAGTAACCTGAGCCCATGGATAAGAACCACTCTGCTCAACCTCAATATCATGAGAAATAACGAATTGTTTTTTAAGCCACTACATTTTGGAGGTATTTTTTGTAGCAAAATGTAAAATGCACGGGATCTCACACAACAGTGAAGAATCCATGGGCAAGCCTGCATTTGTACCTTTCTGCTTCTTTTCAGTTTAGACCATGCATGGACATTGGAAAAGTGGATGGCATGAGGGTTAAAAATTGCACAACCATGAGAGGAGATGCCTCCTTCCCCTGAGCTGACTCACACAAAATTCGGTACATGCTTATTTTTCTGTGGTGGTTAAGCAATGTCATGTCTTAACCATAGCTCTTCCTAAGAACACACTCACCAGAATGGATAGCTCCAGCTGCTGCAGGCTCTGCCCTTGTGCCCTTATCCCCTTGCTTCTTCCCAGCCAGTCTGCCATCCCTCCTATCAGACATTTTTGTTACTTTCCTGTGAGCTATTTGCCAATAAAGAATCCCAAGTAAGAACTATTCACCCCATTACAGACTTAGACACAAAACACAATTTTGTTATTGTTATTCCTGATTTTGCTGTTAAGCCTAAAATGCTGAACTATTTTAGGCTAGATAGATATCCAGACTGACAGTGGACTTTGAATAATAACTTGTCTCAATTGCTGTCTTAAATGGGGGTTGCCCAAATTATAAATGTACAAAAATAGTTTCCAGAAAAATCTATATATGAATTTTCAAAAATAATCTTCATTATATATCTAGCCCTCACTTGGTTGGGCACCCAGCCAACATTTGGAAAAATTCTCATTTCTTTGGAGTAGACTTATACATTCTTTCCCATTTTAACCCAACTGACAAAATCAACAAATCTCCAGTCTAAGCTAGTGGCTTGTGGCCTCTTTATCTTCTCGTCTTTTTCCCTTTAACATATATATCCATAGGGCTATAAAGATAAATTTTGCTGGGATATGGAATCATAGACACTAAGAGCTGGAAGGAACCATAAATGGTATGGCAGAAATGACACAACGTGAACCGTGTTCCACTCTAGAAAATGTAAAATCAAATGTAAAATCAACTAAACCTGAGTCTCCCTGTGTCCCTCTTCCATCCCTAACCAGGTCCCAGATGCCTATGTAAATAATCCCAATTAGAAATGCATTCATCACATAAAAACTCACCAAACGAATGCCTATAGGAAATAACACTCCAATAAATCTTGCAAAATATCTGCTATTCACCATCTTCGAAGTTATGAGCATATGGAAATGAACATAATGTTTGCAATTAAAAGACTTACTTCACTTCAGGTACAGTAAAAACATGCCTGAACCTTTCAAACGTATTCCAAGACTATGAATAAAGCTCCATAAAAATTGGAGTATGCTTTATTATAGAGAGATTTATCATTTATTTCTTAAAAATTGTATTCTTTCAGTGACTTGCTTCTTCCATCAACTTGCTTTGCATGCATACATTACAGAGATGAAATCTGAATTCTTCCATGTATTTCAAAAAGAACTAGGTAATAATATTTTGTTGATGATCATGAAAATGACTCTGCAGTAGCTATTATGAACTGTTAAACTTGGAATATTAATGCCTCCCACTCATGATTATTTTAATGAGGTTATCCATAAATCCTCCATCAAACTATCATTCCCTTTATAGTACTTATTTATAAGGGTGTGTTTCTACAAAAATATTTTTGGAAATTAAATCATTTTCTTCTCTGTTGCTTCCAAACGGAGATTTCTCTCTTTTAAAAGTCAACAAGACTAAGTCAGAAAATTTAACATCTCAGGATTTCAATTTGCACACTTGAGTTTCTTCTACAGGAGGTATTAGCACATTTTTCTTTAAAGACACAGATGACAAATATTATAGGTTGTGTCACAGAGCCTCTGTTGCAATTGCTCAGCTCTGCTGTGTAGAGTCAAAGTAGGCATCGACAAGACAATCTGTAAATGAATGGATGAGGTGAGTGCCAAAAAAACTGGCAGCCGGCTGATCATAGCCCAGAGCCCTTAGTTTACTAACCAGTCTTCTACAATATTCTATTCAAATGCTTTTCCAAGATTTCTTTGGATCCTCCAGTAACTGGGATCTCACTATACCCTATTTTTTTTTCGTTAATTTGAAGATGAATCTGATCTTTACAAAGTAATCTTAATTTATTGAAATAAATATATTTTCAATATATTTCAATATATTTAGAAAGACTGAAAAATTTCAAAAAGTCCTACTTTCACAGGATGCTTTTTCATATACCTCAGTTCTACCCACCTCATCTGCTATTCATTTTCTTCTCTGAGCTCCAGTTCCTCAATTTTTTCTTAAGAGTATAATTTTAGTTCCTTGCCCATTCTTGCCAATTCCCTTTGAACACCATGCATCCATTGGTCAGAGTTTATTTAGTATGGTACACAGCACGATGTTTTCATGGGCAAACTGAGGCCATACCCTGTGTGTTAGGCTTATAGCATTTGTGTTGCTTATGAAAAGAATGGAGAAATAGCTTAGATACCCATAGGATTTGTCCTCCAGCTAAACTTGGTTGTGAAGATTAAATCAAGGTCACTCTAAGAGTGATTATTTATCTTTATTTTTGTGAGCTCTAGCACTAGGGTTATATTCATCCATCTCTAGGGCTAAGACAGGACTATGAGGTTAGAGTAAATAAAAGTCTGATGTTTTATCCCCCTGCAAGTGCATACTTCCTTCATCCTGACATGAGCCCTCTTATTGTCATTAAAAACCTCATTCTTAAATGCAGATGTCCAGCCCACAGTGGGCTGCAGGTGGATTAGAAACCCTATGACTTGCCCACAGGAATCCTGAGAATGAGAGTCCAGGGTTAACTGAGGTCTTGGTACAACAAGAAGAGGGAAATGAACAGAGCAGAGGCTAAATGTAGACTGTCCTGCATCTTTCACATCAGCTCTACAAGATCAGAGGTTGTACAGAGGACTGCACAATATAACCTGTGAATGGTCTGTCTAGTTTCTCACAGCGTCTGTGCATTTTAGACCACTGTGCTCGCTTGGTTTACATCAGTGTTACTTGACCTTACTGCAGCATTCCCCACACCCCTGCCTTTCATTCTTAAATATCTTTTCATATCTCTTATTAAAAACCACTTGAGGGGTTAGTTATTAAAATTTTAGCTATATCATAAGTAAGCAATGAAAGCTTTATTTTATATTTATTTTCAAAAGAATCCTAAAAATACATGAAACATTGTCAAACTTATTATCCCTTCTATACTTTTTTTCATTTATTTGTTTTTGCTAGGTCAGTCACTCTTCCACTGAAACTTTTGTTTATGACTTTGGAAAAATGAGGAACCTTGTTGGAATAGACACATGCACATCTTCACTCATATTTAAGTGGTTTCAGGTCTTTGCTTGGATGTGAACAACAATGATAATTCTGTCTGGCACCCAGGTCTACAGCTTGGTCTTTGCAGGTTGTGTGAAAAGATGACACCTGAGCACATCAGATTCTTAAACTTCAATATCATTTCCTTCTTTTGCAACAACTGGCTCTTGATTCATCCTTTCTATCACAAAATACTATTGAGCTCCACTGAATCAGGCATGATTCCACATGCTAACGCTTGGGACACAACCCTGTGAACACTTAACACGTAATGTGCTGCTTCCATCACATCAATCCTGGAAAAGGCCCAGTGTTCACTGTAATTTCCCCTACTAATATCTCCAGTGTGAAAAGATCCATGGTAATATTTTCCCTGTTGTAAATGCATAGTTACCTGACATGTGGAGGTCATTCCTTCTTTCTCCAGAACAACTCTTTCTTTAAAAAAAAAAAAAAAAAAAAAAAGGCAGTGAAATAATTATGCTATCCGAGTCCTTTGAGCCACAAAGACTTTTGTAATAAAAGGATGCAACTTCACTCTAACCATTGTTGTGTTTATCCTGATTTTGACTAATGTGTATTTAGTGTATTTAAGTATTTGAGTGTATCTGCTATACACAACTATTTCTAAGTCAACTAAACCATTGTTTCACTTGTAAAGAAACACATTCTCATTTTGCACATTTGAAAAAATATATACAAGTAATTATCTAGCTATAAGAAAGTCACTCAACTTCTTCAAGGAAAAGAAAAGCAGTGCTTTCTATCAATTTATTAACAAAAGAAATAGAATCAATGATAATTGAGAGCACATCCTCCCTTGAAGTTGACTGTGTTCACTACAGTAAGCAAAGCACCCTTTGATTATGATGAATGGGTTTTGCAGCCTTTTCATGATTATGCAACACATAATCTGTAATGAAGCTGTGAGGTACTCCTTTCTTAGGGAACAATTCTGGAATTTACCTAAGCTTAGCAGGGCATCCCTGGCGTAGATCAATCCACATGTGGCAATGTGTTTTTATGCTTCCATCAGAAATCTCTGATAAGCTTGAACACATCATGTCTTTTCTTTTGAAATGCAATGTTTCATAACACAAACCTTGGTCTGGGATCACTGTCTCTTTTATGGACTTCACAACACTGACAGGTGAATGCATTTAACAGCTGCTCTTGACTCATCAAGTTGAATACCCTCTTTTAAGAGACAAATCTTGGTTTCTTCTATAACCTGTTAAAGGAGATCCTGGCTTCTTTTATTAATTCTCAAATAAGCCAATCCACTTGACAAAGAAATAGTGAGAATTCTGTGTGTTTGTTTGCAATGTACAAGTTACACTATTTTGCCATTCACCAACATGATTTTTCAACTATAATATAAAACCCTCCCTCGTGTACCACTCTTCTATCTCCCTATGTATATATAACTATATATATATTTATGTGCTACATTTATATTATTAAGCATATTATAAATTACTGCAAATGTATATCACAAAATATTTTAAATTATGATATTTAATATATTTATATATTTACTAATGCAGTGTATGTATATATATGTATATACATATTATATAGGCACTCAGTACTAATGCAGATTCTTATGTTTGGATGAAATGAAACCAACTCAAACTGGAATAAACAAAAAAGGAACTTTATTGACTCATGTGATTAAGAAGTCCAGATGTATGATTTCAGACTCGGCAGGATTTAGGGGCCCATTCCATGTATCTGGAATAAGGCTTTTCTTCACCATTTTACTCTCTCTGTTTGCTTCTTGCTATTATCACCCTAAGAAGTTACCTTTACGTATTGTCTACCTCCCTATCCTCAGAAACTGAAGGCACGATCTGATCTTTTAGTTAAAGAGAAAATTATGTCTTCCTTTAAAATTAAAACAAAACTTAAAATATTGTTAGGAGTGTTTACTCAGATGATCCCAGTACAGGCCATCTCTCACTACCTCTGAATCAAGCTTTAAGGCCCAAGTTATACGAGATGCTAGTTGGCCGAACCTGGTTAGATGCTCATCCTGGCACTAAAACCCAGTCAGCCCTATTATACCCAGAAAGACTAAAAATAATGTCTCCAGAATCTGAGTGTTCTTACTGGAAAAAAAAATGTTTAAATACTGGGAGCTAGAAACAATAAATAATCTTTATGATATTAACCCTATGCTTCCGAAAGGTATCCCCAGTAACCAAATCCCAAGTGTCTTCAAGTTTCTGTTGTCATGACATCATTATCTGATAGATTTCATATAGTTTCATATTCAGCTTCACAGCCCCATCACATTTCAGTGCAGGCAGCATCTATGGTTTGGAATTGACTTTTAAAAATAATATGCTGTTTGGCGATTGTGACCATTGCTGCAATGAGCATTGGTGTACATATGGCCCTTCTTTTCACTACATCTGTATCTTTGGGGTAAATGCCCAGTAGTGCAATTGCAGGGCCATAGGGTAGCTCTATTTTTAATTTTTTAAGGAATCTCCACACTGTTTTCCAAAGCAGCTGTACCAGTTTACATTCCCACCAACAGTGTAAGAGGGTTCCCCTTTCTCCGCAACCTCTCCAACACTTGTTGTTTCCTGTCTTGTTAATTTTGGCCATTCTGACTGGTGTAAGGTGGTATCTTAGAGTGGTTTTGATTTGAATTTCCCTGATAGCTAGTGACGCTGAACATTTTTGCATGTGTCTGTTAGCCATTTGTATATCTTCTATAGAGAAGTGCCTCTTCATGTCTCTTGCCCATTTTTTGATGTGTTCATCTTCTTTTTGGGTGTTGAGTTTGAGTAGTTCTTTATAGATCTTGGATACCAGCCCTTTGTCTGTAGTGTCATTTGCAAATATCTTCTCCCATTCTGTGGGTTGCCTCTTTGTGGAAAGAGCCAAGGTGCCTATCAACAGATGAATGGATAAAGAAAATGTGGTACATATATACAATGGAATACTACGCCTCCAATCAGAAAGGATGAGTATCCAACTTTTGTAGCAACATGGACTGGACTGGAAGAGATTATGCTGAGTAAAATAAGCCAAGAAGAGAAAGTCAAGTATCACATGGTTTCACTTACTTGCGATGCATGAGGAGTAACCTGGAGGACAGTGGGAGAAGGAAAGTAAATGGGAACTAGGGTAATCCAGGGAGGAAAACGAAACAACAGAGACTTTGGACACAGAAACAAACTGAGGGACTTGGAGGGAGGGGGGTAGAGGGATGGGAGAGCCTGGTGGTGGGTACTGGGGACACCTAAAGCGTGGAGCACTGGGTGTGGGGAATGGGGAATGAATCCTGGAACACTGAAAAAAAAAATTTAAGTAACAGTAAAAAATAATAATAATAATAATATGCTGCATGATATATATTATAGACACTGAGTTCTGTCCATTTTTATGTCATATAAGTGTATATCCATTACATGCAAATATAATCTTTATATTTGTATTTCTTCAACATGATAAAAACAAGGAGAAATCGCATGGGGTTTTGTTGTGGGAGTGTTCTTTTTCCAACAGAAAATTTGCTCAGTCAGATCATCATATTGGCGCACATCAGAAAAAAGTCACAGAATTGTGGACGATCAGATGTAACTCTGGCTATAAAAATTTAATTTAGGCAACTTCCCTCTACCTACCTAACTATAGCTCCCCCATTAGAGTAACCAGGGTACTAAAAATGCCAGCAAAAATTTATCTTACCATACCCAGCACTCATGAGTTCTAAGTCTCATGTTTACTGTCTCAGCTTAATTTATATCTTTAATTATTTGACTTGTAAATGAATCACCTATGTCTTCCATTCCAAGAAACAGCAGCTTCCACCCTTAGTTTCCAAGCATTATTCGACAGTCTGAAATGCAACTGTATTCATGAGCCACACTTGTATGAACAGGAAGCCACCCACTGAGAAAGTAGAGTGTACAACAGTTGCCATTAGAATTAGCTGGCATCTACATGATGCAGCAAAGTAATCAGAAAGACCAAAATACCACTTCCTGCTTCTCATGACTTTCATATTATTCTCCCCACTTTCATCTCTACCACAACCAGCTATTTCTTACCTATTTACACATCAGCTTCTGCTGGGCACTCAGAAATCCAAAACGTGCATCTCACTTGACTCTTCCATGGAATCAAAGAATCACTACATGGAATGGGGCCTTTAAGATTACCTGGCCCTGTGCTTAAATTACCTCTATAATATTCCCGACAAGCCATTTATCACTATGCCCCTGCTTCATAAGGGCAGAGGTATTTGGAGTGGTCCAAACTATGGGTATTGAGGGCTAATACCTAGGATTTCCAAAACCAGTTCCTTCAGAGAAGCAGGTAAATTTGGTCATTTACTTCCTTGTCTAAGATCTAATTTTATCATATGGAAAAAAATGATGGAAATAATTCTACCTCCACTCTGGGATTCTAGCAAGAAATTTATGAGGTAATGACCATGTAATGAATTAACACAAGGCCAGGTATAAGCTCAAAAAAAAATAGCCATATCTACACATCTACAGCTATGTGTCTATATTGATAACTCTATATTCAGTATTCAATGCAGTTTTTAAAAAAAAGATTTTATTTATTTACTTCACAGAGAGAGAGAGATCACAAGTAGGCAGAGAGGCAGGCAGAGAGAGAGGAGGAAGCAGGATCCCCGCTGAGCAGAGAGCCTGATGTGGTCTTCGATCCCAGGACCCTGAGATCATGACCTCAGCCGAAGGCAGAGGCATTAACCCACTGAGCCACCAGGAGCCCTCAATGCAGTTTTATTTAAATATATAAATATTAAATGTTTGAAAAAGAAAATTTTGATAATATGTAATTAAAGAACAACAATAATAAAAAAAAACTGCATAGAATTTTTGACAATAGCCAAAGTTTATTAAATTTTGTACCTTTTCCCTGCAAGCTCTTCTCCTCGGCATAGTTTTCTTTTACATAGTTGAGGTCGTATTATATATATACTTTGGAAACACATTTTTAATATTATAACACTGTTCTCCATTTAATGTCACACAAATGTATCAAATGTCACACAAATGCCATTTAAAATGGTTAAATTCCTATCATGTGGTCTTTCCTCAATTGACTTACCCATACCCTATTCTTGAACAATGAGGACAGACATATTTCTATTTGCATAAAAACGTGAGAACTATAAATATTGACAGAAGGTTTGTTGGAAAAGAAAGAGTGTAATATATGCCCAACATGACTAGGAAGAAAGGAATATGGTATAACATACCAAAGAGAGTTTTTTTTTCTTCTTCTAATTATTCATAACAGTGCTAGTAATTATTGACACTATTACCAATCATAAAACTTATTGAGTGCCTACTATATGCCAGGAAATTTGCATAATTTAATTCAGTCATTTCAAAAGACTCATGAGGTAGTTTGTTTTTGTTTGTTAAAATATTATGTATTTATTTGAGAGAGAGAGAGTGAGAGGGAGCATGAGAAGGGAGAAGGTCAGAGGGAGAAGCAGACTCTCCATGGAGCTGGAAGCCCAATGCGGGACTCAATCCGGGGACTCCGGGATCAAGACCTGAGCCGAAGGTAGTGGCCCAACCAACTGAGCCACCCAGGCGCCCAACGTGAGGTAGCTTTTAATATCCTGTTTCACAGAGAGTAAGTGAAACATTCAAGACATAATAAGACATAATTTGGGGGAAATTTCTGCTAGAAAGGAGTGGAAGGGAGAGTGGAATTTATGTGTTCCTTCAGACTGAAGATAGAAAAACGTGATTAGTGATCCTTCTTTGTACTCTTAACTGTTTTGTCAGGTACTGACACCTGGAACCACCACAGTCTCTTTGTTAATAGTCTGAGGACAAAGTTAGCATAAAGGATTTGAATGTGGAGACACAACACAAACTTGAGTTATTAATGATCTGCCATATTAACCTTCCTCCAGACTGGCCTCCCTATTGTTTAATTCTGTTTTAAGTTAGGTCATCTGTTATTTGCAACTGAAAGCATTCTATCTGACTTCAAAGGATCTCCAGGAACCTAAAATCCTCAACTTAGTCCATCTATCAATATGTTACACTTATTAAGTATGTCATGATTGTTGCCACACTTCTAAACCTATCATCTAAAAAGAAACACATAATTCACCTCTGATGGTTTTAGGGCAAAAATCATTATTCCATTTAAATAATAGGAAAATTGAAACTTAAAAAAATTAACTTGACAAAAGCAGTTTAAATAAGTGTTGCTGTCAGAATGTGAACAAAAATATTTTATCACCAGGACCCATGCTCTTCATGGTGTATATAACGTCCCCTTTGGTGGCTACTTATGGTAAGTTCAATATTTTTGTGGTCATTATGCTACTTGATCTTTGACATAACCCTGCCATTTGAAAACACAGTTTTATGTGTTCACTGTTAAAAGACTTTAGTCCAAGCAGGCAAGCAAGCTTTGTAAGGTCATTCAGCAAGGTAAGAGACATAGGCAAGATTTGCCCTTGTGGTTAAAAGAGAACCACCCTTATTTTAGTCTCCCTCACAGTAAAATTAGGGCCCTGTAGCTAGTTCTGGGTAATGGACTGGGGGGCAGAATTGGCTTGGGTTATTCTCAGTCCAAAGTAGTTAGGAAAGGACGTAAGTCTTTTATGTCCCCTTATCTCTTTTCTTTATTTGCATGGAAGTGAAGGGCACCAAGATGTCAAAGTCAGCAGAGGGAAGCAGCCAAGATCCAGCTTAGGACTTGATATGAGTCGAAAGTTGAATCTGATGGATTAAGCCACAAAAATTTGGGGGATTTGTGTTACTGTGGCACACATATCCTCTTCTAACTAACTCGGCTGCTATATAGTTGTCAATGACTCGTTGGCTTACTCAGTTACCTAAGAAGAGGTTTGATTTAACTTTGAGTAGCCAGTAGGCCATTTTAGCGTATAAAGCCTTTCTAGGTTTTCAGCTTTGCTTTAAAGTCCTTAGATACAAAGTGCTCATGCTTTTTAAATCTCCTTTTTTCCTTTGTTTTACATGGGTGAATAGTTGCTTTATTTATTATGCAGTTGGTGGTGGTTATGGAGAATTTTTCTTCACTAGGCTTGAGATTTATAGAGCTGGGCTGCCCTTTTATTAGGTAATATATCCAGTTTGGCGTTCTTAGGTGCCTAGAGAATTTGGCATAGATATAGTTTTATCATAAAAAAATCCTCATAATGATTATTATTAGCATACCCTGTTGTTTATCAAGCCTTCGTACAAAAAAATGCACATATAGCTCTGAGAGGCTAAGTCTTTTGGTCTTTGAGTAGAACAAAGAATGGCATAAATATTTCTGAGGCTTGGTGAATATACTGGCCAAGAAATACATGATCTACTAAAATTACAAGTAAGGCATCACTGCTGGCATCCTTGAAATGGAGTTTTCCCCCCTGTGCAATGGATTTAACACACCTCAAGGCACAACTACCATTTATCTGAAATTGCTCCTGGGAAAAAGAGTAAAGCTCAATCCCCCCTAACATTGTAAAACCTAAAAAAAAAAAAAAAAAAAAAAAAAAAAAAAAAAAAAAAAAAAAAAAAAAAAAAAAAAAAAAAAAAAAAAAAAAAAAAAAAAAAAGGCAATTAATTAATTGAAACCTCTTAAATTATAGGGGAAAAAAGAGAAAGAGAGAATAATGAGAACTGATTTTCAAAAGGTGATAAAGTGATTTAGGGTCTAGACTAACATGTTTCTATGTGTATTGTACACCTTTTTCCAGACCTCAGAAGAAGGGACAATTGGGCCCACCATGTGTCCTTAAACAGGCTCCCTTTAGAAATAATCATCCTCACTGCATCTAGGACTTAGCAAAAGAAATGCATGTAAACCTTTAGCCTGGACATAATCTCAAGGCATTAATTACTGCTACCACCATGGGTTTAATACCTAAGTGCCAGAAACTAGGCTACTGTGTGTAATTCTCACAACAGTCCCATGAAGAAGATATTATCCTCTTAAAAAAGCTTCAGAAAAGTTAAGTGAGTTGCCACTACAGGTTGATGATAGTAAATGCTAAAGACAGGACTTCATCTCCAGTCCTTTCAATCTCTTGCTCCTTTGTAACAGTGTTCTCAGGAGCAAAGTATGATTATCTCCATTTTACATAAAGACAGATATGGCAAAGAGATGTTAAACAAAGTGTTTAAAATATCACACTGGATTGGTGATGGAATTGGAACCAACTATACCAAAAGCCATAATGACCAGAGATTACATTTTTTCTAGCTAAACTTTTGTTTTCTGTATTGAAGTGAATGTCATAGAAGTTAAAAATGAAATAAGTATAGTCTGAAAAAGATTATATTGTCTTTCCAAACTTTTGTTTTCCAAAGAAAGTGAAATGCCTACATAGTATATGCATTTCACACCTTAAAATGTATCTGAGAGTACTGTTTCATTTTTTAGAAAGAGAGAGAAGAGGTGATTTGACACATAAAGGCACTGAGCTGACACTCTCGTCATCTGTAGAAAGAGGACCATTAACCACAAGAAGCAAGCAAGAGCCAGACACAGGGATAGATTTGGCAAGATACTCTTACCCTCATGCCTGATGATAAACTTCACAGGAGTCTGCAAGCCTTACCTACTCACAAAAAAAAAAAAAATAAAAAAAAAATTTGAAATTTATTTCAGAGCTTACTTCTAGAATGAGGGTAGGTTCCCCCAAAGTCACAGAATTTCGATAATTAAGTTTCTTAGACTGCTGCCTCCTTTTGCAGATGGGGAAGCTATGGCTCAGAAAGGGCACTGGTTTCTCAAAAGCCATGCAGCTGGATTTATAAAAAGTCTAGGGCGCCTGGGTGGCTCAGTGGGTTAAAGCCTCTGCTTTCAGCTCAGGTCATGAACTCAGGGTCCTGGGATCGAGGCCGGGATCCGAATCCAGCTCTCTGCTCAGCAGGTAGCCTGCTTCTTCCTCTCTCTCCGTCTGCCTCTCTGACTACTTGTGATCTCTCTATGTCAAATAAATAAATAAAATCTTAAAAAAAAAAAAAGTCTAAACCAAAAGGCAAATTATTATAAATCTCACATTATGGCTACCCCAATGCCTGAAAACTTGAAGGTATAACGTAAAAACAATGTCATGATGACCTGGAGGCAAAGAAAGCTGGAAAGCAGAAAAAAAGTGTTTGTGATGGTGACTCTATGCCAATGAGCAGAGAAGAGAAAGAAAAGTAGGTAAAGAAGAAATTGCTCCATATTCAGAAAGCCAGCATTGATTAGTTACCTCCTCCATGTAAAACCCTAGTGCTAAGGGCAGAAGGTGAAAACAATTACATTGATCCCGTCTTTAAGGAACTCACATTTTATTATGAGTGAGTAGGCCTTAGTTACAAAGATTGGATGAGTAAACTCTTGGAAGAGAAGTGCAGATAAATTACATTGATAGTTAGGGAACCAATAGATCTCAAAGGTGAGCAGTTGTCTTCATCCTGCTTATCTGGAAGGAAAGTTGCTTATAATTTAGGGGTTTCACTAGTGCCTCCAGTTCAGGAAGCCTTATGGAAAACCGAAGAATAGCTTTGTTAAAATCAGAAGGAACGATATTATGCCTTCTCTCCTCCACCTCCCTCCATCCACACATCTACTCTGTGTTCCCTGAAATGACCTCTTCTTTCATACCAGCCTCTGTGTTCCCATGACATGATTTCTCACTGTTGGTGACTACTGTCCAATGACCACCAAGGATGCTACCAAAGTGCATTCCGTCAATCACCAGCCTACATGATAATATAGACGATGTGATTAATTCCATTGTTCAATGGGAAGATACAGTGTGGAGACATTAAGATGCTTTGCCAAAAGTCATAGATTTTCTGGAATCCCATCCTGAAACCAAAATTCTAGCCATAAAAGGAGAGGGAGAGAAGATTAACTGCACTGTAGTAAGATTAAAAATGCATATCCATAAAAGACATCATTAAATCTATATGTAGATCTATCTACATGTTAAACATAGTTACTTCTAAACTAAATATCTATTATCTCTATAGCTTTTCACCGAGAAGAAATTCTCTCTCCTAGAGAGAGAATTTGCATCATAAACTATGTATATTTTTTTCTTCCCCATACTGGATACTGGTGATATCAGGACACTATACTCACAAAGTTCTGCCGAGTTAGGCAAGTCTATTTCCCTTCCTTGAGCGGCAGGAAAAGCAAAAACTGATTAAACTAAAGAGGCATGTAATGGATGAAATTTAATATGCAGATGAGAGCTTCAGAACTTTCTGGCTGCACATTTCTAGGTTTAGTATATCACTAGTTCATGGACTAGCTTCTTCATCTCTGTAACTTAGTTTTATCATCTGTAAAATGGGAAAATGAGAAAAAAGGAAAACGATAAATATTTATACAATTATGCAAATATCAAAGGAGATCATGTATTTAAAATGTTCAATACAGTTACCTAGCATTAGAGATTCAAAAATTGACAATTGTAGATTTTTGGATGTTTTACACAAATGAACATTTCTACTTAGAGTAAGAATGTTATTTGCTTCCCTTTGTCTGTAAATTTAAGGAAGGACAGAGCATTTAAGATTTCTTTTAGAAGTAAAAGTCTTGATCATCACCTGTGAGAAAAGAAAACAAAGAATTTAAAATGTATCAGGAATAATCCCAGTTTGATTTGTGCTGGCTATGCAAAGAAACACACATGGGCAAACTGAAAAAAATTAATAAATAAAAGGCAATAGTGGTTTCAATTTTGTCTGTGATCCTGATTACCTTGGAAACCTGGTACTAACTTCCGCTTATATAGTGATTTTCTTTTAGATGATACTTCTTTAAAGAAGGCTTCCTGACCCCCTTGAAAGATCAGTCCATTTGGCATATGGATTTCTAAGACCCTGTGGTTCTCCTTCATATCATTGGTTTTCTAAGAGCTGGCAGTTCTTTCGCAGATCATGTACACCTTAGTTAGCACATCATCATTTCTAATGGCCTTTTTATTTCCTGTCTCCACCACTAAAAGTAAGTCCAGTGGACCAGTCACATGTTTTTCTTGTTTACCAACTGCCCTCACTTTGCCTGTGATGGTAGCTGGCACAAGCTGCAGATAAAATAACAGAATAAACAGGAGCATGTGAATGAAGGAAATGAAAGGAAGGAGGGAAGAGACAAAAATGTGGAGAAAGAAGCACCTGAGTGGCCCATTTGGTCAAGTATCTAACTCTTTGTTTCAGCCCATCATGATACCAGGCTCATGAGATGGAGCCCCACGAAGGGCTCCACGCTCAACAGGGAGTCTGCTTGAGATTCTCTCTGCCTCTTCTTCTGTCCCTCCCCTATGCACTCTCTCTCTGTCTCTGTCCCTCTCTCTATCTTAAATAAATCTGTTAAAAAGAAAGAAATGTGAGAGAAAGAAAGGGTACTGGGGTTTGAGGCAAATGTTCTGAAGCAAACTTGAGCTTTTCCCTTAATTGCACTTGACTCCTTCCTTCTTCTCCCTTCCCTCTTGTTTTTCACTTTATTTAAAAATACAATTAAAGGGGCACCTGGGTGGCTCAGTTAGTTAAGCGACTGCCTTCGACTCAGATCATGATCCCGGAGACCCGGGATCGAGTCCCATATCGGGCTCCCTGCTCGGCGGGAAGCCTGCTTCTCCCTCTCTCACTCCCCCTGCTTGTGTTCCCTCTCTAGCTGTGTTTCTCTCTGTCAAATAAATAAAATCTTAAAAAAAAAATACAATTAAAAAATATAGTTCAGATTATTGTGTGGTTGGATGTTGGATTTCCATTTCATAAATTCTGCTGAATTTGCCACTGTTGGGCTTGATGCTTTTGCTAACACCATTAAAGACGGGTAGTGGAAAAGCATCAAGCCCTTTTGCTAACACCATTAAACATAGGTAGTGGAATTGCTGACCTTGGGTAGTGCAGTCACCAACTCACTTAGCAGAGCCCACATAAGGCACAGCTGGGGGACCAAGGTGGTTACCTTGCCAACATCTGATGTCCGTCCCTTTCATGAGGTTAGCAGATCTAC
The DNA here is from genome assembly GCA_004023965.1 of Spilogale gracilis. Classification (NCBI taxonomy): domain Eukaryota; kingdom Metazoa; phylum Chordata; class Mammalia; order Carnivora; family Mephitidae; genus Spilogale; species Spilogale gracilis. The sequence continues at coordinate 42,086 of PITA01004941.1, read as the reverse complement.
AACTGTATCAAGTGTGTGAACATGTACCTTTAACAGACAACAGTCTGTGCCCCTGTATCTGCTTCAGTCATTGGTCATCTTGACCCTCCCCTAGGTACAGGTGTCATTTTTCCAATTTTTGGTTTCTGAGCCAAGCACATCTTTTCATACGATTGAAAATAAAATTACTTCTAGGAGTAATGCTGAAGTGACATCCTTTTACACCCAGCATTTTCTTGTGGTCTTGTTACTGGCATCCTGGTTCAACCATCACCCCTGTTATCAGGGGTCCAGCTTCTTCTAGACCCTTATATTAGTACCCAGGGCCCTGATGCAAGGAACCTCAGAGACAAAATCACCATCTTTCTTCCCCATTTTTTAATAATGGTTGAACTAAGACCCAGAGAGAGGAAGTGACTTTATTAAGGCTCCACATTATAACCCATTATGGCAGAGTTGCATCTGGACCCAGATATCCATGACCTGATCTTAAGTACCACCATAGGGATATACCTTTCATTATCTCTCTCTTAGTTTCTTGGTTGTTCTAATGCATTATAGGTACTGCGACAAGCCCAAGTAACTGGGCTTATTCCATGATCAAATATGTAGGCCTTCATTCTGTATCATGCTGATCCTCCTCAGACCCCTCTCTTGTCCACTAAATCCACAAGAAAGAGAAGAAGCTGCTCCCCTGTGCTTTTTATTTTCACCACCACATATATACATACAAGCTCCGGCTCAGAAGAAAATCCTCCAACACACACACACACACACACACACACACACACACACACACAAGTCTGGATTTAGACTAAAACCCGAGTTCTGCTGAATAACTCCTAAATGCAGGCACACACAAGATGGAGACTGTTTAAATCTTATAAGGGTTTATTTTAATGTAAATTTAGCGATCACTAAGGGGTGCCCAAAGGCAATGACTCTGCTCTCCTGATGCAACCCTCTCCCCACCAAACATCTTGGAAAAATAAACAGAAACAAGATCCACATTTTTCATGTCTGTTAACTTTGCAACATGTGGTAACCAAGTAGGTTACTGTAATAAGAAACTGCTATAATTAAGCCCTTTCTCCCCATGCCATGCTGAAGCTGAGAGTCTGCCGGGAGCGATAAGAAAGTTCTGTTCTACTGAATGTTTTGACGTTGTCTTTTGAAATTTACAGCTCTAGAATATAAAACCTTTTTTATTTGGGTTGTGGGAGACTGAAAACCATATAAACAGTTATATGTGAATTGGAAATGCAATATTAAATGTTGAACAAAGGGTATATTTTCTTCTAATTCCAATGAAGCCGTATATTTCTAATGGACTCCTGTGATTCAAACATATTTAAATTGAAAAAAAAAAAAAGCCTTCAATCTTCCAGTCAGTTATAAGACCCTGGTGTACAGAGAAACTTTATAACAGCATGGGAGTTTATAATCCCCCAGCAGGAGGATTAGGAATTTGCAATGAGAGAAGTCCTTAATCTTGCACTTACATAACTGCACAGTTTTTAGATTTAAATTGTACAAATCAAAAAAATGAAGATCATTTTGTTCTTTTCTAAAGGGTACTCATAGATAAATGATGACTGGTTAAAGCCTATTGAACATTTGAAACATTTGTAGAATGTAATTTATTCATACCAAATACATCAGAAAAGTAACTCTAGTGTTAAATTACAGCATGAAGAAATTAAAAGGCAGAAGTGAGCAGTTGGGTTTAAATGGATGCTCTGAGGTTTGTAGAAAATGTCAAAAGAGTTCAAATGTTCATAATGTGAAAGTAAATATTTGGGCATACTGTAGGAAGGTTTTATCCCAGTGTAAGATAATATAGTTCTCGGGATATGTTATAAAGAGAAGACTGTTTAGTCTAGCTCATTTAATTTCCATATGTTTTATTAATAAACAATTGTGCCCAAAAGGTAATGTTCTCGTTCTTCTTCATCCTGATTCAGTCCTACTGAGTTCCTTCATAAAGTTTAGCCCCAAGTAAATTGATCCAATCATGATTTTCCTTTTTCTTGCTGATTTTTTTTTTTTTTTTTAGTTGTCAGTAAGTTCACTAGATTGATATGACATTTATATGTCGGGGCGTGAGGGCAGGAGGCTAATAAGGGATGCTGAGTGGTTTGGATCAAATATACCTACACACTGTAGTCATCTGCCTGTAATTCCTCTCCATTGTGTGAGGGAAGATATAGACACAAAAAGGCAAAGGTAGACAAAGTGTGCTTTACACAAGGCTGCTGTTGGCCTTTAGTAGGCTGAGTTGAGTTATATGGAGAACTCTTCTGCTGGGGTTTGAAATTTTAAATGGTACCTTTCTTTAAACCCAGACTTGCTTCTTGGAACTTACTACTTTAGTAACTTTAAAATAAAAATATTCAACTATAACAAGAATCAACCTATATATATAAAATAAAACAAAAACATAGCGTTAAAGAATAGGATCAAAGAGAGATGTTTAGTCCTTAAGGGAATAATGAAGGTACCCATAATTCTGTGAATATAATTACCTAATGTCCACATTGCTACCTAATAAACGTCCGGGAATATAAACAATAAGATCAGTGCACTTCCTTTAAACTGAAGCAGAAGAAAGATAAACAGGATGTATCTATGACTTTGAGGGCAAAGTTTTCTTAACAAGGACACCAAAAGCTCTAACCATGTAGACAATAAAATATAAACTGGACTATAATAAAATTTAAAAATGCACATTCATAAGACACTTACCTATTGTTAAAAATGATTAAAGAAGACAGCTTAGGTATATGGAAATAAACTTTATTTAACACTTCATGAAGCTGAGAGCCACCTTTTGGAGAACTGAAAATGGGGCAGAAGGTAAAGAGTAAGGAAGAGAAGGACACCTGGGTGGCTCAGTGGTTTGAGTGTCCAACTCTTAATTTTGACTAAGGTCATGATCTCAGTGTCCTGGGGTCAAGTCGGTCTCTGTACTCAGCAGGTAGTCTGCTTGAGGATTTGCTCTCTCCCTCTCTCAGTCTCTCTTTCTCTCAAATAAATAAGTAAATCTTAAAAAAAAAAAAGAATAAGGAAGAGAAAAATAAAAATATTTAATTATATGTGGTCATATAGTCAACTTTGTTTGGGGTAAAAAAGCCAAGAGTTGGATTAAATATGCTGAGACAAATATACTGCGTTTTTTGTCCAGTGGAGCATTTACAAGAACTCGAAGATTATCTAAGTTTTGTTTTGCTGGCATGGCAGCCCAGGCAGGAGAGGCCCTATCTTGTTCCTAGAAATTTATTTCAACAATATCTACCTGGATGAGAGAGCAGGAAAGAAGAAGAAGCATTGGTAGTAATAAGCATTAATACTTAGGGAATCTGAATAAAAGATAATCAGGAAGATTCTTTGGTGCTTTGAAGAGTGTATCTCACATAGAACTCTTATTTATAATAAATAAAGTACTCTTATAGAAAGGACGCCAACAAATCAAAAAGAAAAAAGCAAAGAATATTTTTCAAATGCCAAAACATATGAATAGATACTCAAATTCATTAATAATTAAAGAAAGACAAATTAGAGCAACAGTGTAATACCACAACACAAAAAGGAGGAAGGAAAAGAGGAAAGGGGGAAGGACTACACATACCAAATATTGAAAAGGATTTAGAGTAATCAGAAATCTTATACATTTCTGGTAGAAATACAATATGGTATAACCGCTTTGAAAAACTGTTTGGCAGTATTTTCTCAAGTTGAATTATCCTCCGATTCTACTCCAAGCTCAAAAGTGTGTGTTCATAAGGACATTTGCATGTTCGTTGAAAGACATATACAAAAATGTACATTTTCGGCCGCCTGGGTGGCTCAGTGGGTTAAGCCTCTGCCTTCAGCTCAGGTCATGACCTCAGGGTCCTGGGATCAAGGCCCACGTCGGGCTCTCTGCTCAGCGGGGAGCCTGCTTCCTCCTCTCTCTCTGCCTGCCTCTCTGCCTACTTGTCATCTCTCTCTCTGTCAAATAAATAAAATTCTTTACAAAAAATGTACATTTTCAAAAGTGTAGCAACACCATTTTTAAGAGTAAAAAGCTAAAAGAAATCTAAATATTCACAGGCAATACAGTAGATCAATGAATTAGGGTATATCTACACAATAGATTACAATAAAATATCGAGGATAAAGGAACTCCAGTTACACAGCACACAAGGAATGAACTTACGAAGATTAAGGAAAAGAAATTCAACATCAAAGACTAGATACAGATGATCCCATTTAAATCCAGTTTAAAAATGAGGAAAACTAATCTGTGGTGTTGCAAGTTCCTATAGGGGTTAATCTTCATCATAAGCAGGGAGGGTGTTGATTGAAATGGAGTGAAAGGGAGCTAATTGAAAAGATAGCATGGGTCACCTAATAACTGCCATTTTCTACAGGCATAGGGTGGTAGGATATGTCCCTCCTTTACTGGTAGCGGGCTGTGTCCATTTGATTTTTTGGGGAAATGAAATGTGAGAGGTACTGATGGGTATCACTTGTTTAGGGGAAAACATTAAAAGAGTGATGAATGATTTACCATTCTCTCTTTCCCTATGCCAAACTGACCAGTAACCCTGGTGGCTCCTAAAACGACCTAAGTCCTACAATAGGTTGATGTAGAGCACAGTCATGCGCTGACCTCATGATGGACGTGAGATCTGAATGAGAAATAAAACTCATTCTTTCAACTTCAGTGTTTTTAGTTTTACATAGTATATCCTACTCACCTCATTTAGTGCTTCTTGAGCTGGAGACCAAAAGAGTCATAAGATTCAATATTTATTTATTTATTTATTTATTTATTTATTATATCCTATATATATATAAATCCATATATATAGGTAATATGTATATCCATACACACACACACAACTATGTATATATATAAACATATATACAATGAAATATATATACACTTACAACTAAAAATACATTTTACAACTTGAGAAAATAAAATTCTCATTTGTTGTGACTATAGTAATTGAAAACATGTTTATTATGCTAATGTTTTATTTTCTTAAATATTCCATCAGTTCCTCTGAATAAAGTGAGTCCTTAGACTTTTACTTAAAATAGAAATATTTTTCCTTTTGTAAAATGATCCATGTAATGTCAACACTAACGAAATAATCTTCTGGAAAGAAGTCCTCTTTAAAAAAATTTAACTCTATTTTTGAGGTAAATGTCAATGAAATATAAGATATATGCAGAAAATCACATAAATGAAAAGGTTAACATTTTCGTGAAATGAGCACAACTGAGTCATTATCTTTAAGATCAAACATTTATTGAGTAGATATAATACAAAAAGTTTCAGCCCAAGTTAAGCAGATACAGTAAGGTCAAAATGTTTCCATAACCTAAACATTTCAGAACCAAGTTTAAAAAAAAAAAAAATGAAATGCGTCTCATTAAGTATTTAATTTAATTATTTTTCCATGCTTGGGGCTAATAGTGCCTGAGCACATAGTTCTCCTTAATTTCATTAGCAGACATTTATGAGTCCCTGCAGCGGGTGGATATGGAAAAAATATAAACTATAGGGTATTTTTCTTTCTTATTAAGATAAACTGCAAAACCATTCATTGTAATTTTCAGGGTCAAAATAGAGCAGTTTTATTTTTGTTTTGTTTTGTTTTGCTTTTTTGTGGCTGCTTCTGGGGAGCATTTGTCGTCATCCCCATTCAACCAAAGGAGGCATTAGTCCAAATTTCTAAAACTAAAATTCATCCAGAGGACATACTTTAATTTTAACAGACACTCAAAAATTTCTGGGATATTAACTCCTCTATTCTAAAAAGAGCTCAAAAGTGACCACTTAAGCCTAAATTTAGAATCATTCCCATTGGTTTTAAATCCTTCTCCATAACCATGAGCAGTTCAAAGCGTTGAAAATGCCAGAATGAAGTCAGCAAGGAGAGAAACCTAGTCTTTACAGGATTCATATAATTGTGCGTTTATTTATAGATTGTACATTGTACAGTCTTTTGTTTTCTTTTAAAGATTTTATTTATTCGTTTATGTGTTTGTTTGTTTGTTTCTCTGACACAGAGAGCCAGAGAGCACAAATGGGGGGAATTGTGGAGGGAGAGCAAGAGGCGTGCTCCCAGATAGCAGAGAGCCGGACACAGGGCTTGATCCCCAGACCAGTGGGATCAGGGCCTGAGCTGAAGGCAAATGCTTAACTGAGCCACCCAGGTGCCCCTGTATAGTCTTTTAAATTGTGTATTCCTGTTCAGTTGCACATGTCTAGGGTCCCTTTGATCAGAAAAGCACATAATGACTTTGAATGGAGGGTCTAATCCTAATGTCTCATTCCCAATTTATAACCCCCTCAACAGCCTATAAGGCACATGGATGAGTAAGAAGCAAATTCCATTTCCAGTGGAGAATCTGGAAATTTCACCTTGGGTCATACATGAAAACCTCAGTCAGAGAAACAATGTGGGAGGAAGAATACTGATCACAAATGACGTGATAGTACCTGAAGTGACAAGCGTTTACTTGATCCAACAGTGTACTCACATACAGATGCACTCTATACAGGCCTAGTGTGGTTTGACAAGCATGGATAGATGTACCTCGTAGATAAGAAGATGAGTAATGACCAAAGGAAGGTAGAATTTTCCTTAAAAAACCCTGCCTATCCTGTCCTCAAACTGAGTAGAGAAATCAGAAGAGTACACTTGATATTTGCCTTATTATGTTTCCAGCTCATTTGGGCTGTAATGTCAGACTGAAGGGGACAAGTATTCAGCTTCATCATGTATTTGGTTTAAATGACATTGTTTGAATCAGTTAACTGTATGTGAATTTCATCATCAGTAAAGAGGGATTATAATAGGACCTGCCTATAGTACTCCTGTGTTAGCTGCCATCCTATTAAATATATCGCTTTGTACTTGATACAAAATAAGAACTCAGTAACTGCTGTGATTATCATTGCTTTTATTGTTGGTGGTGGTGATATTGTCATTATTATTATTATTTTCTGTTTCCAGAACAGGGAGAAGTTCACCATAACTGTGAATTAATTTAAACTGGGGGATTTTCTTTAATATTTATGTTTTCTCACTTTCTTTCAAGAAATGTAGCCTCATTTCTTCCAGTCTTCAGATACTCATTCACACAACTGAAGGAGACCATCCTAAGTCAGTCCTCTGTTCTGTAGGTTTTAGGACTTTAGGACATTGCTTCAATAGGTGCAGATGTACCCACATACACACACAGAGCTGCAGACTCATGAGCCCTTTCTTTTTTTTCTCAATCATTTGTGCATTCATTCCACAAATGCTGATTTGCATATAATAGTTCTATACCATTTCAAGATAGTGTTGGCTGCAATCTATATGAAGAGAATTTTATGTATCTTAGATACATGTTGTGTGTGGGGCGGGCAGTGGGGAGGGCATTCACAGGATATACTTTATTTTTCAGTTGGGGGAACTGCTACAAAGCAAAGTTAAGTGAGAGAAGGTTTTTGAAAGTTTGCCCTCAGGGCAGAACCTCAGGCTTTCAGCAGGAGCTCTCTGCAAACAACTACCTTCCCCAAACATCACTCTCTTTAATCATGCCAAAACCCTGACTGCCAGTTCACTATTCTTGCCTTTTTTTTTTTCACTAGCCTGCCCTAGTTTTAGCCAGACGTCTCTGTGTAGCTTGATGATAGGCACTGCCCGCTTCTTGGGCTTCACTTCTGCCACAGTGATTGGCATCTGGTCTTCTTCCTGAGATTTTGACTGACAACCCATTCCTGAGTCTGGCTTCAGATGCTTCCCTCAGCAGCATAAGAGCTCACCACAACCCCACTTATCTTTCTTGGCTGTTTTCTCTTCGCACAATTAATTGCCATTCAGGGACCACTTCTCAGTGTTTCTAGGTCTGTGTGTCTGAAAATCCTCCACTGGACAGCAGGAAGCTCTGGCTCCTCCTTCTTTTTCCCTCCTCCCCTGTATATATTTCTCTAAGAACAACTTAGGTCTCTAATTAGAGAAATCATATTATTCTGTAATTACTGGCCTACTGGATGCAGTAGCCTCGTCTGGAGCTCATGCCCAGAATGCTGTTAGCTGAGTTTAGTTAGTGACTCAACAGTTAATTGATCAAATTTCACCAATTTTCATTTTCCATAACCCACTTTTATTCAGGGTTGATGCATTTAAAAACAAACAAACAAACAAACTGTGATCATAATTTAACAGCTGTTGTGCAAACCATTTACAAAGAACTGTTTTCAGTTTTCAGTACCAAAGCATGGCTGTCCTGTATCACCCTCTCAGCATGTGTCTGAACCTTGGTAGACCAGCGGCCTCTGTCTCGGCCTACCCCAGTCACACACAACAAGCAGGCAGGCCAGTACAAAACACATGGGCTATATAGGCAAACAAATCGGAGTTCAAATTCTACTTCAGTTCCTTACAGATGATAGGAACTGAGGTAAGTCTCATAACTTTTGGAAGTCTCACAGTATTCATCTACAAATTAGGGTTATCACTTACATGGCAGAAGTTCACTGAATATTAAAGTACATCATATATATACGAGCATTATACACATATATATGTGACTATACACGCAACTCTGTGTGTATATATATGCACTATACAAATATATGGCATTAGATTATATTGTGTAAGTGTGGAATCTAATCCCCAATAAGTGCTTGATGAAAATAATAGTTATTGTCAGTATTCTTCACCATGGAAAAGGAAAACATGAGATTCCCTTGGGACAGAGGGTAATGTAACACTACGTTTAAGGCAGTTCCATCAGATGATGATGATAGATAGATAGATAGATAGATAGATAGATAGATAGATAAACTTAATTTTAAAAATTCTTGAGACTTATGTATACAAACTATATACAAACCCATGAAATGCCCACCTTCTCCAAGACTGCCTGGGATCTTTTGTGCCTCTGAAATTGACAAAGTCCATGCTCTCCCTTGAAACCGTGCATCCAAATCAGAAAGGAATCAGTCCTACAGCTTGGTTTTCTCCCTTTTCTCCTTCCCTTCTATTTATATAGAATCTACTAGCTACAGCACTTGAAATTATGGTCCTGGAGGATTTTGGTCAGATCTTGTTTGTTGCTATAATGTTGCTGCCAATCTCCTGCCCCTAGCCAGCTCTGTGGGGCTGTACCATCAAGGCTCCCACTTAAGTTTACCTCCAGCCCCACCAATGCACTAATGTACTCTATCACTCATCTTCTGCCAGGGGACTAAAAATAGCCTCTGGCTTCAATTTCTTGTTTGGAAAGGAAAAGCAAAATTGAGAGAGAGAGCACAGAGGGGATGACAATTCTCCCCACCATCTGCTGTACCCAAAGACATTCTCCAAGGGAAATAGTCTTTCTATTAGACTCACCTGATTACATCACCTAGGCTCTGCAGAGATTTGTGCATGCTGGTGGGTATCCTGACTTCTGCCATATTTCTTTCCTCTCCTACTTGGTATACTTCTATGTCCCCAGAATCTTTTCCTGTCAGATGTGAGAGTCTAATTCACTGCCTCTCAGGGAAGTGGCAAGAGAAGTTTTCTGACAAGACCTTATTAGGGGGACCTCTGGTGAGACCATGCAGTTCAGAGAACCACAGTGATGGACAGACTGGGTTTCAAGTTAGACACTTTCTTTTTCTTTTTTTTTTTTTAAGGCTATACAATATTATTAATTAGTTGGTAGACTTTTAGGTTGCTTCCACTTTTTAGTTGTTACAAACAATGTTGCTGTGAAAATCATATACAAGTTTTGCATGGACACATATTTTCATTTCTCCTGGGTATATACCTAGGAGATAAAATGTTGCTATTTGGTAACTCTATCTATGTTTAACCATTTGAAGAACCACCAGATTTTTTTCTCCCAAAGCAGCGACTTCATTTTACAATTCCATCAATGTCTGAGAGTTCTAATTTCTTTACATTTTTACCAACATTTCTTATCTTTTTTTTTTTTTTAACTACAGCTGTCTTAGTGGTGGTGTAGTCATATCTCATTGTGGTTTTAATTTGCATTTCCCTGTTGGCTAATGATGTTAAATAAACATCCTTGCATGTGCTTAATTGACCATTTGTATATTTTCTTTGGAGAAGTGTCTATTCAGATCCTTTTTCCAGTTTTTAACTGGGTTATTTTTCTTTTTATTGTTATATTAGTTCTTTATATATTCCACATACAAGCTTTTTATCAAATATATGATATGTGAAATCTTTCTGCAAATCTTTGGGCTTTCTTTTTCCACTTTACTGATAGTCTTTTGAACACAAAAGTTTTTCATTTTGATGACATCCAATTCATTTTTTCTTTTTTCACTTGTGCTTTTGGTGTCATATCTGAGAAAGACACTTTCTACACGTATTCCAGAGCTTCCGTGTAATTCAGATTGTGGAGTATTCAGAGGGACAAGGTCTGCATGTATCCTGACATTCAGAGGCCTAAGTAACTGTGCCTAAAGCCATTTTAACAACTTTTGTGCCTCCCCTACCTCTAGCCCCCAGTTCCTTGAACAGTGTTATGTTCTGACCATACCTAATTTTCTTTTTTTTTTTTTTAAAGATTTTATTTATTTACTTGACAGAGAGAAACACAGCCAGAGAGGGAACACAAGCAAGGGGAGTGAGAGAGAGAGAAGCAGGCTTCCCGCTGAGCAGGGAGCCCCATGCAGGGCTCGATCCCGGGTCTCTGGGATCATGACCTGAGCCGAAGACAGTCATCCAACCAACTGAGCCACCCAGGTGCCCCCATACCTAATTTTCTGCCTCCCCACCATGCATCACCAGCTGCATAAATAAACTATTGTGGGTTTATTGTTTGTTTGTTTTGTTTTTTTATAATTCTAGGAGATCAAATATCTATCCTGTATTCATTTTTGCACTTATGAACATCATTCTAAAACAACATCTGCCTCAAATGATTTTCCCTGAATTTTGTAGCCCACAAAATGCTGAAATTAAAAAACCAACCAGACAAACAAAACAAAACAAAAACCTGACTTTCTGAATGTGTTCATTTCTATGTTGAATAAAACATGTTAATACATATTCTAACTATGGTGATGATAATGATGATGATGGTGGTGATGGTGATGTTGATGGTAATAATGATGGTTTAAAGTTAACATCTTGTTTTCAACATTTAAAGGTGAAGGTCTTGGGGCTCCTGGAGGTCTCAGTTGGTTAAGTGTCTGCTTTCTGCTCAAATCATGATTCTGGGATCAAGTCCCAGTCTGGCACCCTGCTCAGGAGGGAGTCTGCCTTTCCCTCTCTCTGCCCTTTCCACTCATGCCTACTCTCTCTGTCAAAGAAATAATATTTTTTTAAAAAGGTGAACGTCTTAATGTTTCTGCCTCTTCAGTGTGTTGAATGGCATATAATGGATGCTTGATAATTTTGCCTGAGTTAGATTGACTAATACATGGAGAAAACTCAAGCAAAGCAATTGATGTTCTTGGTATATTTGGTGTTTGAAACTTCAGAGTTGTTTTCATTTCAGTGACTTTTCTTTAGACCTTTTCTCCATCTTTCAAAGATAGATTGTATCTTTGGAAACTGCCAGGGTAAGGGTAATTGAAGGCTTGCAAATGCAAAAGATATAGTCTTTACATTTTGAACAATTTCTTTACATCAATTTTCTTCTACTATTTTATGGCTGGGATCTCTTATCTAAACCAAAGCTAAGAGCATATTAAGCTGAGATTATTCATGGGTATTTTGAATCCCATTTGGCATTCAGAATTCTGATTACTTCTATTCTATCTGGCATGCTTTAAAAAAAAAAAGGTAAAATAAATGTAGCAAGAAGCACTCTTGTAAAGAAAAAAAAAAGATAATGGATGTCTAATGATAATAATTGTGGCTGCTGAGATGTCCATTGTACTATATCAGTTGGAACTTCCTTGAATTTTGATCCCTAGAAAATTAAAGTACAAGGAGGCAAGGAAGGTAGGTTATTATTCTTCTGTGCACCAGAGCATCCCTTTTCCAAAAGCAGGTGAAAGGCATGAGGAGCCAGCTGTGATGTCACAGGGAAATAGAGAAGGAAGAATGGCTATGGAAACAGCCATGATAAGATCCACAGGATGAAGGATTTCAATGGTGAGAAAAAGATGCCTGTGTTAAGTCTACCCCAGCCCACAAAACAGAGCAGTGATTTATTTGGGTTTTGCTTTGCTTTTTGTTTTTTGTGGACTTTACTAAATACACTAAACATTTCTTTCTGAGATCTTGTGTTGTGATGACTTAAAGTGATTATGTGTTGGGGTAGGCCCATAAGAGAGGCATTTTGCTTTTCAGAATGGGTATTAAGATAATTTTCTTTTGAGGTGGTAGTATATGTTTGTTTTGTAACCTTCGTGAAGGAATGGTTATCTTCACCCTTACCTCTCTTACTCCATCATACCTTAGCAGTACCTGTTATACCTGGAGAGTAGTGCCTTCAGGTCAAGTGCCATGTTTTGTAAACTAATATCTAAGCAGCTCAATGAATCCAGATGTGGCTTAATTTGACTTTTTGAATCAGGATTGTCATATAGTCATAACTATAAAACATTTTAACATTTGTATAATATTAAGTCCAATCAACTATTTAGTAATGTAACCTGGGATCCGCCATGGTCCTCTCTGTTGTTTCTCAGCCATTTGAAGTTATATATAAAAGGTTTAGACACAGGGGCGCCCGGGTGGCTCAGTTGGTTAAGCGACTGCCTTCAGCTCAGGTCATGATCCTGGAGACCTGGGATCAAGCCTCACATCGGGCTCCCTGCTCGGCGGGAGGCCTGCTTCTCCCTCTCTTGTTCCCCCTGCTTGTGTTCCCTCTCTGGCTGTGTTTCTCTCTATCAAATAAATAAAATCTTTAAAAAAAAAAAAAGGTTTAGACACCTAATTCTTAGGCAATAATGGTCTTCCTCTCCCCAAGTGACTTTTATTAATGCATAGGACATTTTTGATTTTCAAATCTTGGGGGATACAATTTTTTTTAAAGATTTTATTTATTGGACAGAGAGAAACACAGCTAGGGAGGGGACACAAGCAGGGGGAGTGAGAGAGGGAGAAGCAGGTTTCCCGCCAAACAGGGACCCTGATACGGGGCTCAATCCCTGGACTCTGGGATCATGACCTGAGCCCAAGACAGACACCTAACAACCCAGAGGGATACAATTATTATCTAATGGATAGTGCCAGAAATGCTGCTAAACAATTCACAATGCATAGGACAGTACCTCACAACAAAAATTATCTAACCAAAAATGTCAATAGCGTCCAGGTACAAGAAGCTGGTCTAGAGCTCTTCTACTCAGATTATGTTCTGTAGACCAGAAGCATCAGCATCATCTGGAAGTTAAATATTTCAGTGTCCCATCTTGCCCCCAAGACTGGGTCAAAATCTTTGTTTAAACAAGACTCCAAAGGACTCATATATTCATAGTTTGAGAAGCATTAGGCCAGAGTGCTAGTTTTTCGAACATAGTAGGTCACAGAATCACCTGGACAGCTCTACAGTAATCTACCGACCAAAACAAAACAAAGAAAAATCACTCACGCTTTGCTACACCCCTGGAAATCCTGATTCACTGGTCTGAGGTGATACCTCTGGCAGCAATAGTTTTTAAAAGCTTCTTAGGGGGGCGCCTGGGTGGCTCAGTTGGTTAAGCGACTGCCTTCGGCTCAGATCATGATCCCGGAGACCCGGGATCGAGTCCCACATCGGGCTCCCCTGCTCAGCAGGAAGCCTGCTTCTCCCTCTCTCACTCCCACTGCTTGTGTTCCCTCTCTGGCTGTGTTTCTCTCTGTCAAATAAATAAAATCTAAAATAAAAATAAAAATAAAATAAAATAAAATAAAATAATAAAATAAAATAAAATAAAATAAAATAAAAAAATAAAATAAAAATAAAATAAGCTTCTTAGGGAATTTAATGTGCCACCAAGATTGAGATTCACTAGTCTGGTCTGACTTAGAGTAAGGAAAATATACTTAGAATGAGCATATGTATTGCTATGCCTAGGATGATTCAGTTTATGTCCTTTGTTCTATAATATGATAACATAACTCTTCATTTTCAAATGTGTCCTCATCTTGGAGTAAGCAACAATTAATTTAAATTTAAAGAAACCATTAAAATTGTGAAAAGGCCAGCCACAGAGTGGGAAATACTTGTAATGCATATATCCAATATATGATATGTGAAGACTAAATACATAAAGAGCTCCAACAAATCAGTAAAGGAAAAAGACAATTCACTTGGGGCAAAAGACTTGAACAAGTTCTTTATAAAAGAAACTGTGAAAATAGGTAAAGTATTGTCATGGAAATACAAATTTGAACCAAAATAATCTATCTATACAAGCCAGTCACCTCAGACTGGTAATACCAAGTATTGTTGGGGTATGGAGCTGCTAGAGCCCTCTTGCCTTGCTAATGGAAGAGTAAACTCATACCACCACTTTGTTGCAGTTCCTTACCATAGTTTAACATGTGCATATGTAGACCTATGATGAATACTTCTACACCTAAATATATAATTGATTAAATAAATAAAAGAAAATGCATGCTCACCAAAATACATGTGCTGTATTAAATTTGTCATGGTAGCAATATTGGTTGTAGTCCAAGATCAGAAGCTATCCAAAAGTCCATCAGTAGAATGAATAAGTAAATCATCATGCATTCACAATAATGAAATATTATAGAGCAATAAGAAAGGATGGTCTCCAAGTAAACACAGTGATGTGGATGAGTCTGTTAGGTGCTAGATGCCAGACCAGGGTTGTAACAGTGGACCGTTGGCCTCTGGGAACAAAGATCAGACCTTTCTAGTCCTATGCTGTTATCTCAGTGCCAAGCACTGGTACATATAACAGGCCTTGGAATAACTCTAGAGAAATTTTAGGAAAAGCAAGGGTGGAGAAAGTATTTTAGATGAAACAAGCAACACCATGAAGGTGAAGAGCTATTTCTTATCATCAGAGTGAAATGACTCTCTTCTCACCACAGGGCATAGTAACCTCAACAACTCCAGAAATACTAACTGCAACTCTAATAATAGCAATAATAATAATAATAATAATAATAATAATGTCTTTCTTTCATAAATGACTAGATTTTTGCCTATACCTTTTTTTCTAGCTCAATATTTTATCTGTAGTGCTTAGCACATCCTAGAGCTGGCCAGTCAATATTTGTCAAATAAATTAATAATTGAACAAGTGAAAGAAAATAAATCTCTCAGGAAAAGAAGGATGAATTGACATTTATTGAATACTAAATATGCTCTATCCTCACACCAGGCACTCATGTTCTTATGCTGCTTAAAAGTCATGGAGTATTGTCAACAATGGGCAGGATTATCTTCATCTCAAAATTTAAATAAATTTGAGACCCAGAGAGTGTGAGGAATGTCTCAAGGTCACAGGACTATTTGACAGAGTCCAGATCTACACCCTGATTTGTTGCAGTTCAGCACCCCTGTTCTGGGCATGGCACGCCACACAGCAGTGGGACATTGAGGAGCCTGGGGTGTAATCTATCCAGCTCCATCTGGCCCCTGCTGTCCTCTGCTGAAGGTAGAGTGACTTCCCCACAAATTTCCCACCATCAGGTCTTGCTTTTCTCTCATTGCTCATATTTATACTTCAGCATCCAATTATCTTATTAACAACATGCTGATTAAGATATGATAGAGATGCCACAATAGAATCAGAGATGTTTCCATGGAAACTAAATGGAAACCCCTCTTCCCAACCCTGCAATTTTATTTGAGTCTCCTGAGGAAATACAGAATCTTGAGAATTGCCAGTTCCTGTTGAAACATAAGCTCAGAAGTTGCCAGAGAAAAGTCAGTTGAAAAACCCATGGCACATGCTGGATCTTCCCACCCTCCCCACTTTCTCCCTCATTGCTCTCCTCTCTTTCTTCCTTTTTCCTACTTTTTGGGTGTTCCCCTCTCTCATAAGTGTTTCTCTTCTGACCATGAATCCAGAGCATAGTATTTCTTTCACTTGTTCAATTATTAATTTATTTGACAAATATTGACTGGCCAGCTCTAGGATTTGCTAAGCACTATGGATAAAATGTTGAGCTAGAAAAAAAGGGATAGGCAAAAATCCAGAAGTCACTTCCAAATGGCTGGGGAGCTATGGGATCCAGAGTTCCAAGAGAATTTGTAACTGTTCACCGGTTATAGATCTAAATACATTTTTTTACTTAGAATTGTAAATCCAATTCATTATCTGGTTTCCTTTGTACTATATATTCTTCTTTGCTTAACTCCTCTATTAGACTAGATTCTCCAGAGGAACAAAACCAATGAAATAAGTACGTAGGTAGGTAAGTAGATAAATGATGCAGATATAAATAACAGGAGATATATATATATATATATATATATATATCCATCACAGCTTTCATTTTAGCAATTTAACCATCGTTTCCTTTAATAATGTTAGCACCTGTCCTCTGAGAGTGTGTTCATTGGCTTCAGCCAGATTTTCTGTTCTATCTCTCCATTATGGAATCCAGAGTCACCTCAACCCCCAGTTCTAGACTATCACTGAGACAGACCTATAGACCACTCTCATTTCCTTTAGACCTGACTCATTCAAAGTCCCAAGTTAGGAGTAGTTCTCTTCCATCTGTATCTGTTATAAGAGTAATCCCTAAAGGTTGTTCAAACCTTGATAAGTTCCATGCTAAATTGGTAGGGACACGATAGGTAAATAGCTGGTGAACAGATGAGTAAATGTGAAAGAATCTGCAAGATAGCTTCATGTCCAGATCGTTGAGAAGCTCCAAGTATCACACCCTTCTCTTGGATCTTTATGATTTATTTTATTTTCTGTAATGCATTGTAACAGTGTAAGGGCCCTGAAAGGCATTTGTGCATTTCCTCAGTGAGTATCTACTGAGGGTCATACCATGTGTAAGGTACTGTTCTTAGCAGAGAACAGATAGTTATATATGAAATATTCCCTGCTCTCATGGAACTTACATTTTAATTGAGGGAAAACAGAAAGTAAACAAATACGTGCCATCAAGATGAATAAAACATTCAGGGAGCCACGGCATTGGAGAATATACTGTTCCTGTAAAGGACAGTCAGAGAACACATCTCTGAAAAACGTATACTTGAACAAAGGCCACAATAAAGTAGGGAGCAAGAGATGGATGTATCATAAAGGAGGAATGCAGCAGTCCTGAAGTGGAAATATGGTTTATAGGTTTACAAATGAATGAAGGGTTGTGTGGGTTGTGGGAGGTGGGAAATGGTATGGGAGAGGGAGAGACATAGCTAGAGGCCAGGTTATCTACTCTTTTAGAGGCCAGGGTAAGATCTGCTGGACTTCACTGTGTAAGCGACAGGTAGCAGTTAGTGAGCTTTGAGAGGAAAACTGACATAATCTGGCTGTCATTTCAGAAGGACCACTCAGTGTGGTTTGCATGTGACCGGGAGGCAGGAGATGGGTTCCAAAGTTACCATACTCAACCCAATGTTACAAGACAGGGGTTGGGCTAAATGTACAGTAGCAAAGGTGAGAAGTGAGTAGATTTTCTAAATACTTCATTGTCCAGTAAGAAATGTGTTTAACCGCATACAGTTGAATCCCTTTGGCCTTCTCTCTAATTGGTTTTCCCCTCAATTATTATTTTTTTGAGTAAACCATCCAAATATAAATTATTAAATTAGTACATTAACCTTTGACTGGTAAGTACTATACAGTTTATGATTGGGTCTGATCTATTTCTATTTCAGATTATCTTTTTGTGTTTCCTATGGATAGGCAAGTAACCTTAGAAGTGGTAACATATGAATCTACCACTAATAGCGTAGTGGATTATTTATCTTCTTTCCATGTGTGAAAGTCTGTTGAGTGTATGCTCCTCTTCCTGGGGATTTAAGGCCTCTGTGTGAGTCACTACACTGTGACTTCTATCCAGTGAACACCTCTTTGTTCACCCTTCAGATTCCTGTTCATCTTTCATTGTCACTTCCTCTGTGAAAATTCCTGAACACATATGAGGATGCATGTGTCCCTTCCTGGGCGACATCTGAGAGGCCTAAGTATGTCTCTATTCTAGCACTGCTACCTTCTGTCAGTATGCTCTGAGTATGTGGACAAAGCCTCCCACTTAGGTTCCTGGAGGTAGCGATTGTGTGTGGCCCTCCTTGCTTCTATAGAACCTCCCACCATACATGGCACCATTAGGAACAAATGCCTGATGAGTGACTGAAAGGTTCTATTATTTATTTGTCTAAGAAAGATTGATCTAGCAGCTCCTGGGAGGCTCATTTGGTTAAACGTCTGACTCTTGGTTTCAGCTCAGGCGATGATCCCATGGGTTCTGAGACTGAGCCCTGTGTGGGGCTTGGCACTTAGTGGGGAGTCGACTTGAGATTCTCACTCTCTCCCTCTGATAATGTGCACTCTCTCTCTCTCCCTCTCTCTCAAATAAATCTTCAAAAGAAAAGAAAGATTAATTTATTTATTTGGGAAGTACTTGTTTAGTGCTTGCTAAACTCATAGGATCTAATACTATTCATAAATATATGTCTATTCATCAATTGAAAAAGATGATCAAGTCAATAGCTTTTTATAAACCATAATGCATTAAAATATAAATTGTTGATTTATCATAGAAGGGCTTTAGGCAAAAATACTTCATTCAGTGGAAATTCTAGCAGGAGGAAAATCTAGAAGGCAGGAATGCCACATGTTTTCAGAAGACAACTAGTCCAGAATGATTGGAAGTGCTATGGGGTAGGGGTTGGTAATAAATAAAAGCAAAGGGGTGGAGAATTTGGATTCTTTCCAATGAATACAATGGATGAAGATAAATGTGGCTTTTTAAAAAAGGTTATTTGTCAAATGGTAGAATTCACTTTATTTGGGTTTTCTGCTTCGTTTTTCCTATAGTTGCCATTGAGTATAAAGTCAACATTTTCTTCATCCAGCCCATGGAAAAGTATCAGAAGATAAATATAGAAAGGAGCTGGGCATTCATCAGAGAACACTGAGACCTATGTAATTAGAGAACATGAGATCTGTCTCATGAAGATAATACTAACACAGGGATTGATGAATTGGCATGGTGATGTCATTTAGTTGGTAGATGGGATTAGACTGAATTAATGCTGGGAAATGTTATTTATGTTCCCAAATTTCTCTCAGTTGGTTTACCTGAAGTTCTTGTGTTACTATGAGGAAAAATAAATGATAACAGATACAAATGGCAAAAAGGGGCAGCTACAATTTATATGAGGATAAATCATAATTATCTTTATCATAATTATCAAGAGCATTCCTTTGCTCAAACAATTAAACATATTTCACATTTCTTTTTTCTCTTTATACCTAAAATTTAATGTAAGAATAGCAGTGAGATTATGCATTTAGGGAATACATTAAATATAATGAAAATGATTTATATTCAAGTTAATATCTTATAGTAATAGCTAAGCTTCTTCTGTCTTACAAGAAATGCCTTTTGAATGGTTTTTTCAGGTGATATTTCTCTCTTTTTAAAGCAGTCCTATAAAGAAAATCTCTGCTTTATGTGGCCAATAAGTTTTGAAGACACAGTGTGTTCTATTGTTAATGTCTACCTGAAACGTTCATTAAATAATTGAGCATTGGAAAAAAGGTTTATCTCCACATGAACTAATATACTTTCTGTTTCTATAGGCTATGCACTCATCAAAACATCAACTGCTCCTTTGGCCTTGATATCTAGGAAGCCCCAAACTAGATTTACTGCTAAAGCCACAATATTAATTTTTAAGGATATTTTTCCTCCTATTTCAATGCTATTTTTCTTTATGCCTGCTATTTTATCATATGCTACTTCAAATCAGCCTTGGAAATGGATGGAATATAAATGAATATATTAGCAAGCAACAGTCTGAGTAAACGGGAGACGAGACAGTAATATGGAAATTGTAAGATCCAAAAGGATAATTCTTCCTGTGTAAATTGCAATCAGCAAATAGAAGCAGGGCTCCAGAAGTAATGCATTGTTCTAAAACAATGATCTGAAAATACAAACAGATATTTGACAATTATTAAGAGGTGAGGGGAATGGGGGATGCATTAAATATTTATATGAAGAAGCAGTAGAAACCATTAAGATGCTATATCACTATTACTAATATCACTAGCTATGCATGAAAAAAGTTGGTAATGCTGGATTTTGACCAAGGGGGAAAATAGTCACTGCTTTACCTGGTTAGTTGAATTGGAAATTGGTACAAAAATTTGCAAGGCAATTTAGCAGTATCTATCAACATTTCAAATGCATATATATACACATATATATATACATATATATATATATTTGAAGACAGAATACATTTTTGACACCCAGCCCACATTCATAGAAATCTGTGTACTACATTCCCTTACTCAAGTGTACAAAGATGTTTATTGAAGTATTTGTTATAATAGTAAACTTCTAGGAGGAACATTTTAAAGGATTCTCAATAGTGGACCAAATAAATAATGCAATATCTATAATGGAATTGTATGCAGTCAGTAAAAAGAACAGAACAAACTTTTGTTTATAAATATGGGCATTTGCTTAAAGTATATTATTTCTAATATTGCACAGTATGTATTTACTTTTTGATGTATTTTCTTATAAAAATATTATTTCTAGTAATATGTAAAATATGATAGAGAGATGGGCCTGCATAGTAAGATCATTCTTAACAGTGGTGCTTCTAGAAACTGGAACTGGTATAAGGCATTGATAGAATGACTTTTATTATTTAACTGATTTTCATTTTAATGCATTTCATGTTTTCATGAATACCTATAATTATTATAGTAATCACAAAAAGAACCCAACAACCTCGTTTTAGAAAAGAGCTTATAAAAAGTAAATGTCATCTAAAATACCAAGGGAGCTACCTGTCACTTCTTCAACAAAGTCCAGAGTAGAAAGGGCTGCTTAATCATGAGATTCCCCACCACATAGATTTATATGTGTTAATAATGTTATTACAAAATGCAGTAGGAAGTGTTTATCCTGCTTCAGAGATAAGTTACAATAGCATAAGGGAGAAAACATTAAAAAAAAAAAAAAGAAAGAAAGAAAACCACACATGTTGTGATGTTCACTTGATGTTATCCATAACTAATGAATCATTGAACACTGCATCAAAAACTGATGATGTACTATGCAGTGGCTAACTGAATATAATAAAAAAGAACTATATTTCTCTTATGCAGAGAGGACACACAGCCTTGTCAACAAAAAAGCAGATGCTTGAAATGTGCTGGCAATACCTGAGACTAGGGGTTTTGTCTAAAGGAAAGGTCACAGCACACCTGGGCTAGATCTCACTGTATTCCTTGTTAAGTCTCTTTTTCTTTTGCATTTTCTCCCTCTCCATCTCCCTATTCTTTCCCCAACTTTCTCCCCATCTCCACCTCCTCCTTTCTTCCTTTCTTCCCTACTCCTGTGGTCCAATTTATATTTCAAAACTGACAGTTTTATGACTGTGCAGAGCTTAAAATATTTAAAGAAAATGAGAAAAAGAAGATCTATAAAAAAAGAAGAAAAAACTTAGCCAGTACAAACAAACAACTGATAGGTTATAATTATCTACTAACTACTGATGACTTACATATGTATTAAGATAGGAATGAGTATATATGTTTTTTTCTCATTTTTTTTTCACTGATTGAAACATGTGACAATTTTCCAGTATCTGGGAATTAGAGAGGATGCATTACCTGTCTCCATTCTTTCCTCAATCTCAACAAAGACGAAGAGTTAGAATTTCCCATAAAACAGTGATTCAAAGAAAAATGCCTGCCCTGATTTAATTAGCATTATTCCACAGACCAAGGACTTTGAACGCAGACAAACATGACATTCAAACCCAATTCCTTCACCTATTTACCGCTAGAGTCTCAGTTTTCCCGGAACTAAAATGAGGATAGTAACATCTAACATGTGGAGCTGATTAATGAAAGAAACATTGTTTTAAAAGCCCAGCTCCATTTATGCATATATACCAAGATTCTTAACTTAGAAACCAAAAGCCCCTTCCAGGAAGTCGTTAGATGAAGTTTAGGGATATGTAAACCCTTTGGCAGTGTGTTTTTCTGCATGTGATCATTTTTTCCTTAAAAAGTCCCTTTTATTAGATTCTAAAGGTTGTCTGCATTCCCTATGATTTTAAGAAAGCCAACTTAAAGTGAACTG
Organism: Spilogale gracilis; assembly: GCA_004023965.1. NCBI lineage: Eukaryota > Metazoa > Chordata > Mammalia > Carnivora > Mephitidae > Spilogale > Spilogale gracilis. The sequence goes on along the minus strand of PITA01004941.1, from coordinate 19,884 downwards.
TAATTGCTAGTGTCAATAATAATAATTATACCCACGATAATATTACTACTATTTCACTACAAACAAATGATACTATTAGGATTATTAATATTCAATTCCTTGAACATGAGCCAAAATTGGTAGATAAATCATATTTAAATCATTGGGTGCTTTGCTTTTACCAGGTAGACTCTTCCATTTTCTTATGTGAGCCCTTGAGATCTTATTTCACCCTGTTCCACAAAAAGGAACACATTTCCCCCAGAAAGGCAGGCTAAGGAGCTCTGCTTAATTTATAGCTGAGTCCATTTATGTGGTCTCTTGGTTAGCAGGGATGTCTGTTTGATTCAGTAGAATCCTGCATGTGCATGGTGCGCATAGAAGACATTATGACCTGCATCCAGTCCATATGCATTTATTACCCTAATGCCTCTGACATACACAAACAAACCATGTTTTACAAACCGCTTAAAGATTTGATTAAGTCACATCATGCATTTTGTTGTAACGAAAAGGGTGATTTAAAATCATTAGGCCTAAAATGTAGGCCTCGGTGTGCTTTGAAGTCAAGGGGAACAATTTGTCAACCGGTTGATCTTTTGCTTCTAAAGCTAGTTAACTGATCAATCTAATGTCAAAGGAGCAGAGACAAATGGGAGAGATTTTACTACATGGAAAACTGTACATGAAGATAAATCCAACATTCTGGTTCATTTCGTCTGCAGTTATCTTTGCAGTAATTGCTTTGGAACACTCAAGGTGCTCTGTGCATAAAGGAAGTGTTAGAAGCTTTAAATCATCTGCATAGACTAGTAGCTTCTTGCATTGAATCTTGTGTTGTTCCATTTTTGGGGAGGGAGGGCCATCATCTCTCACTTTAAATGCACACTTGGCAATGAACAGAGGTTGGGATTCTTGACTAATTGTTTACTGCAAAATCAATTCACACATTTTTGAAATTTCCTGACATGTTTGCACACTAAATCTATTCCGTGGCAAATTCATTTGATTTCTTTTGCTATGAACATAATGATGAAACTGGATCTAGAATAAAAGTGTCTTTATAAATAGATCTGGTTATTCCAGATGTTCTAGTTATCTATTGCATAAAGACAAACGAACAAAAACAAAACAAAACAAAAATTACTCCCAAATTAAGTAACTGGTATAAAACGAAAGCCATGGTTTGTATTTCATAAATTTGTGGTTCAGGAGTTGAAATTGGGGGGCAGTTCTACAAAGGCCATTTATCGGTATTCAGCTAGCAGACTCTAGGGTCCACTATGCCTTCCCTTGGCATTTGGTGCTCTGGGGCCATGAGGGGGAAGTGGCAGAAAGCTGGGTCGACCTGGGAGTGTCAACCAAAGCACCTACATGTGGCCATCCCAGCAGGCAGCATTAGGTAGTGCATCCTCTTCCTTAGCCACTCAGTGCTGAGAGTTCAAAGGCCTCTGTTGCAAGCTGCAAAAGTTTTACAAGCTAGTGTCAGAGTCCCAGAACTTCACTAGCTACTCGTCTAACAAACACCTACGGTCAGTGGGAGGGAAACTAGACTATACCTTAGGAAGAGAGGAGAAATAGGGCTCTGTATCTGGCATTAATCTACCATACTAACACAATCGAATTCTTCACAAGCTCCATTAACAAATCATTTTACTGTCATCACCTCAAGCTTCTATGCTTTGTGCTAGAATTTTCAGCAAAACTGTGGTAAGGAGAGGAGAGATGATTGGTTAGCTAGCTATTATCCAGATAGTCTACGGTGGAATTTGCATTCCCTTAATTGTCAGCAGTCTTGCTGCTTTTGGAAAATCAACAAGTCAATGTCCTACCTAAAGAGAGATTTGAAATTTGGCAGAGGAAATGTATTATCGTCTTTTTTGTTTGCTTGTTTGTTTTTTCCCTTTTCCCTTTGATATCTCCACCTCTATTTTTAGACTGACAGAGTGCTTTGGACAATGACAATTTCA